>JAADVV010000564.1:0-14591 GCA_023335905.1 Pythium pyrilobum
AGCGGTCGAGCTCCACGGCGAACGCCTGCAGCTCCGCGGCGTGGTCGCGGTCCTGCGCCTGGATCGTGGCGAGCCGCTCGCGCAGCCAGCCAAAGCGCGCCGGTGTGGTCGCAGAGGTGGACGGGTCTTCGTCGGCGGCCGACTCGTCCATTGCCGCGTCTCGGTCAGTGCCGTCAGTGCCGTCGGCGTCCGCGTTCTTCTCCGCCGTCATGACGACGTCGCCGTCGCCACCGCCGCCCCCGTCACCACCGCTCGTTGTCGTTGCTGCAGCTGCCTCACGCTGCTGCTCCTCCGTCGGCTCCTCCAGCGACGTGACGAGCCCGACGGCGTACTCCTCGATGGCCTGCTTGAGCCCGTCGATCACGTACAACTGGTTGGCGACACATCTGATGGACGAGTTGCGGCACACCTCCTCGCTGTCGCACGTGTAGCGCAGCAGCACGCGCAGCGCCGGCGCCTCGCACGACTTGCGCTCGCGCACGAGGTCGCGCAGGATCGTGATGCCCAGCACGGCGCCGCCGGCGGTCTTGTGCGGGTCCGCGAAGAGGCTCGCGACGACGCGCAGTGCCTCAACGGTCACGCGCGGCAGCGCCGCGACGGCGGCGCCCACGAGCTTCTTGTCGCTCGACGAGCTCAGGTCCACGCCGCGGACGAGCGCATTCAGGAAGTAGTCGACGGCCTTGCGGTAGACCACGTCGCCCGTCTTGGGCGGACCGTCCACAGCAGCAGCGGCGGCGGCGGTGTCCTCGATGACTTGGACCGTCTCGGCGGTCACGCGCACGTACTCGTGATGCAGCAGTGCCGTCGCGAGCGCCGCGCGCCGCTCGACGTCCTCCTGGACAAAGTCGAGGATGGTCTGGTACACGGCGGGCAGCCTGGCGTCGTCCTTGGACGGGTGGATCGTCGCGTTGCGCTCGTCCGTGAGCAGAAACCACGGGCTCGACGCGAGGCGGCAGAGCAGCGCCTCGCGCAGCGCCTCGTCCCCGCGGATGCTCGCGCCGTACTCGTTTTCGAGGATACGCACGAGCGCGGCCGACGCCATGTCGCGGCACCACACGGCCGAGACCGGCTTCAGATACACCTGCACCGAGTTGTCCTCGGCGAGCGACACGAGCGGCTCCTCGACGGTCGTCGAGTTCTTGGACACCCAGTCGCCGACCTCCTCGACAGTCTCCTCGTCAAAGATGGACAGCAGCGAAGGCTGCTGCTGCTGCCCGTCCTGGGACTCGCGACGCCGACGCGGGTCGCGGCTGCGGCGAATGCTGCTCTCCAGCGCGAGCACCGACGACGGCGTCGCGAGCTTCGCGAGCAGCGCGGCCATGCGCGCCTTGAGCTCGCTCGGCGGCAGCAGCAGCGCGAGATTGCCAGGTGGGGGCGGGAGATCGGCGGCGAACCCTCCGAGCACGAGGTTGAGCACCGCGGACGACGGCATGTTCACGAGCGACTCGGGCGTGATGCGCTCCTGGCCGCTCGCCGCTTGGGCTGCGCTGCTACCGGTGCTACTGGCCTGGGCTCGCATGCGCTTCGCGTGGTCCTGCTGCTCGACAGACTCGGAGATTTGCTCGGCCGTGCGCTTGCCGATGCGCGCGCGTCTCAGCGACGCCTCGGACGGTGCCGACACGTACTTGCGCCGCGGGTCTTTGCTCTTGCTGATGGCGCGGAAGGCGCGCTCGCCGTCGCCCAGCGCGATGATGCACTCGGTCACTTCCTCTGCGAGCTCCTGCGCGAGCGGGTGGCTCAGCAGCTTCACCAAGTTGGCCTTGAGCGTGGACTGCACGGCGCGGTCGTCCGCGTGGCACGCGTGGCACGCGATGAGCGCGGGGATGACGACGCCGATGAGCTGCGGACGCATGGCCGCGACGAGTGAGAGCGAGTTGACGGCGACACATAGCTCGCGGCGAGAGAGAGCGGCGACGCCCGCTGCCGGCGTCAGGAGCCGGTCGATCTGCTTCCTCAGCAGCGCGTCGCCGAGCGCGAGCAGCTGCTCGCGGTGCAGCACGGCGTGGCCACTGGCAGGGACGAGGTCCACGGTGACGGCGTCCGGCTGCACATTCGAGCGCGCCGGATCGCGGTAGACCGTCGCGTCCTTGGCCTCGGTGAGCACGAGGGTCGCGCGCTCGAGCAGCTTCCACGCGCGCAGGAACACGGCGGCGCTGCGGTTGTTGTTGTCGCTCGCGACGGCGGACGGCGGCAGCAGCAGCGGCGCCGAGCACGCGAGCTCCGCGACGTGGTCGATCGCCGCCGCTACGCACTGCCACGTCGCTGTGAGCTGCTGCATCGCGGCTCCCGCGTCGGTCGTCGCGGCAACAAACTGGAAGACGTCGAGCAGGCTGGCCGTGGCGAGGTCGAGGGCCTTGAGCACGTTCTTCTCGCTGGAAAAGCTGAGCAGCAGCACGGTCGCGACGGCCTCGTAGAGGTCCTTGAAGAACACGGCGCTGCGGCGCACGGCGTCGGTGAGGAACTGGAGCACGGCCGCCACGAGCGGCGCGTTCTGCTGGTGGAGCAGCGTCTGCAAAAAGGGCGCGGCGGCGTGGAGCAGGCGGTGCTGCGCCGCCGACGGGTCGCGGTGGAGCGCGATCTCCTGCGCGCGCAGCAGCAGCTCCGTCTGCGCGGCGTTGCTGCCCGCCGTCGGGATCTGCTGCAGCAGCTGCGCCACGTCGGCTTCCAGGCGCGCGAGCTCGGCCATGGTGTCGGCGTCGGCGTCGGTCGCTGGCGATGGATGTGGGGAGCAACGGGGAACGGGGTATTATTACAGTACCAACAAAGAGGAGGTTACGCGAGGTTACAGGAAATCCCGCTATTTGGAAGAGCGTACCGTACAGCTCCAAATAAGTAAAACCCGACCAATCTCCCAAGCAAATCACTACCGGTATTCGCACCGGTATTTGCATTTTGAAGCCCCTCACCTCAGCGGGATCGCGCCCACGGCCGCGCTGACTGCACCGACCGACAGACGCACGGACGGAGGACGAGGAGCAAGATGGCGAGCGCGGTGCTGGGCAACCAGCCGCTGGTGATCGACAATGGCAGCGGCGTGATGAAGGCGGGCTTCGCCGGCGGCGAGACCCCGCAGGTCGTGTTCCCGTCGTTCGTGGGCGCGACCAAGCACACGCGCATGATGCCCGGCGGGCTCTACGAGGGCGGCGACGTGTTCGTCGGCAACAAGGTGCAGCACCACCGCGGGCTCTTCAAGATTCAGTACGCCATGGAGCACGGCATCGTCACAGACTGGAACTCGATGCACCGGATATGGCAGCACGTCTACTCCAAGGACATGCTCAACGTCAACAGCGAGGACCACCCCGTGCTGCTCACCGAGGCGCCACTCAACCCCGTGCAGAACCGCCAACGCGCGGGCGAGGTCTTCTTCGAGGCCTTCAACGTGCCATCGCTCTTCGTGTCGCCACAGGCCGTGCTCAGCCTCTACGCGTCGGGCCGCACGACCGGCGTCGTGCTCGACGTCGGCGACGGCGTGACCCACGTCGTGCCCGTCTACGAGAGCTTCACGCTGCCGCACGCCATCACGCGCATGGACGTGGCCGGCCGTGACGTCACGAGCCACCTGCAGCTGCTGCTGCGCCGCGCCGGGTACAACTTCCAGACGTCCGCCGAGCGCGAGGTCGTGCGCGAGATCAAGGAGAAGCTCTGCTACGTGGCGTTCAACCCGACCAAGGAGGAGCAGCTCGAGGCCGAAAAGTCGACCGGCGTGAAGGACCTGCTCAGCTCCAAGGCCAAGGGCGTCGCGCCCGCCGCGGACGATGCGTCGGCGTACTACCTGCCCGACGGCACCGTGCTGAACGTGAGTGGGGGTAGTGACGTAGCGGACCTCTACAGGAACTGACCACGTGTGGGATGCTTAATGGCTCTCAGATTGGACCGGAGAAGTTCCGCGCTCCGGAAGTGCTCTTCCGTCCGGAGCTCATCGGCTCGGAAGGCGGAGGTACGGTCGTTGCTACAGCATGGCTTGCATCGAACGCTGAGGTCACTGACGGTCGTCGCTTTGCCATTTACTCGACGTGTGCAGGTGTCCACGAGTGTCTCGTGCAGTCGATCATGAAGTCGGACATGGACTTGCGTCGCACGCTCTTCTCGCAGATCATTTTGTCGGGCGGCTCGACGCTGTTCCCTGGCTTTGGCGACCGCCTGCTCGCGGAGGTGCGCAAGAAGGCACCCAAGGACATCAAGATCCGCATTTCGGCGCCGCCCACGCGCCTCTACTCGACGTGGATCGGCGGTTCGATTCTCGCGTCGCTCGCGACGTTCAAGAACATGTGGATCACCAAGAGTGAGTACGAGGAGTACGGCCCGTCGATCCTCCACCGCAAGGCGCTCTAAGGACGAACGGTGATGGCCTCGCCACCAGCGACCGTCAAGGGAAGGAAGAAAGATAACCAACAAAGCGTGCGTTTTTTTTTCTTTCTGCGTATGTTGCTTGCATTCGGCGTGCCATTTCTCAACTTGGCTATGATACTACTCCACACGCACGTCTCACTTGTTAGTTCACACTACTTGATCGATTCGTCGACGGTCCTACACGTTCGCCGCCGCCGAGCGCTGGTCGTGGCGCTGGCGCTGGCGCAGCACAACCGTCGCTGCGCCCCAGAGCAGCACGCCCCAGATGAGCCACAGGATGGGGAAGAGCAGCACGTCCTTGAGCCCGTCGCGGTCCAAGTGGCAGTCCGGGTTCAGCACGGGCTTGCCTTTAATCTCGACGGTGCCGCAGCGCGGCGCCCACGTGTCCTTGAGCCAGCCGAGGATGATCGGCGACGGCACGTCGCCCAGCACATGGATCACGAGCGTGTTGGCCGCGATGGCCATCGCGTGACGCGACTCGGGGAAGAGCTCCATGACGGCGACTGTCTCCGCGGGCGTGAGCGCGCAGAGGAAGAGGAAGCAGACGGCCATGACGCCCAGGAAGCCCAGGCGCGAGCCCGTGCACGCCATCATGACCAGCGCGACGAGGAACGCGGCGAGCATGAGGAAGAAGATGATCTTGACCGCCGTGTACGCGCGCTGCGCCGAGTTGACCGTGCCGCTCTTGGAGAGGCGGTCGAGCAGGATGCCGCCGAGCGGCGTGCCGATCGTGCCCGTGAGCACGATGAGACCGCCAAACGCCGTCGCGACCTCCGTCTCCTCCTCGTACATGCCCAGGCCAATGAGGATGACGGGGCTGAACACGCTGAGCGCCGCGAGCGAGAACGTGTAGGACGCGTGGCCCAGCACGACGAGCATGAACGTCGGGTTGCGGAAGATCTCCCACCAGCCAGAGAAGAAACCCGGCGGCGGCGCGGGCGGCTTGGTCGCGCGCAGCTGCGCCTCCTTGGCGGCCGCCTGCTTGTGCTGCTCGTGGTGGAGCAGGTCTTCCACGAGCGCGCCGGGCGTGCCGAGCTTGTCGTCGCCGTACTCGTCGTCGCCGGGCACGCAGTCGAGTTCTTCGGGGACACCGTAGAGGCAGCACAAGATGAGCGCGACCATGGCGACGCCCTCGATGTAGAACGCGCCGGCCCACGTAAGGCTCGTGGACGAGACGATCGAGCCGTAGATGTAGCCCACCGCCGTGCCGACCGTGATGGAGGCGAGGTAGACGCCCATCCAGAGCGTGCGGTTCTGCTTGGGCGCGTGCGTGTTGATGAAGGGTGTGGCGTTGCACTGGAACGAGGCCTCGCCCACGCCGCTGAGCACGCGGCCAAACATGAGGAAGTAGTAGCTGTCGAGCGCGTGCGCGACGCCGCAGCACACGACGGCGAGGACCCAGACCGACATGCCGAACGCGATCATGCGGAAGGGCCGGAACTTGGTCGCCCAGTACCCAAAGACCATGGCGCAGACCGAGTAACTCGCGATGAACGAGGACGCGAGCAGCCCGAGGTAAAAGCTCTGGTGCGTCGCCTCGACGTGGAGCGTGCGCGAGATAAAGCTCTGGAACTTTTCCGGCGAGCCCGGGATGATGCCGCGGTCGACATAGTTGAAGAGGTTGATCACGCAGAGCAGCACGATCACGCCCTGCTTGCCCAGCGCCATGCTCGGGCGGCGCGTCTTTGCGGGAGGGAAGCGGTGGAACCACGTGAAACCGACGGCTTCGTGGCGCTTCGGGCGCGCTGCTGGTGGGCCGTGGGCAGAGAGAAGCGGCGCCGCGAGCGAGACGTCGCGGTCGTCGATGCCGTCGTCGTCGGTCAGAGTCGAGTCGCTTGCGGCGGAAGGCGCGGAAGCGGGAGTGAGACTGGCGCGGCCGCCGCCAGTCTCACCACCGCGGCGGCGAGGGCTCGCACCCGTCTGATGGTGGCGGTCCATCGCTTGCAGCGGTGCGTCCTGGGGCGTCACGTAGACGAAGCGCTGACGTTCACGTTAGAAGGCGGTCGGCAGGCGTTCGGATGATCTCCCGGATACCTGCCAAAGTGAAGAAGAAGCCGACCTCATTAGTGGACTCTCTTGCATACTTCGTTTCTGTACAGGCTGATTCGCATCTGATACCAAGGTGCGCGTAACTCACGTGGCGTTTCCGATGGAATAATGCTGAATAAGATAGATGGATCGATCTACGCAAAGCGACCCAGACGTCTCGCGACAAATGGAAGGCGACAGGCGGTCAGCCTGTACGAGTAGTATGTACGTACGTACGTACACTCGCGACCACCGGCGGTGCGTGACTTCTACTTGTCCTTCTTCAACAAGCAAACCCCTCTTCACTGAACACGCGGCATGGCGGCGGCCGCATGCATTGGTTGGTTGTATTGACTATATATGTTCGCTATCGTACAATTGATTGTGTGTGTGTGTGTGTGTGGTGGTTTAAGGATGTTTAGAGATGTGTGGGTGTGTACGAAGAGCGACTGTGTGCAACGTTGTGGTCTCTAGGCGGAAGAGGTTTACTCCCACTCGATCGTGGCCGGCGGCTTGGACGAGATGTCGTACACGACGCGGTTCACGCCGCGCACCTCGTTGATGATGCGGTTCGACATGCGGCCGAGCACCTCGTACGGCATGTGGTACCAGTCGGCCGTCATGTAGTCCGACGTGGACACGGCGCGGATGGCCACGACCTTCTCGTACGTGCGGCCGTCGCCCATGACGCCCACCGACTTGACCGGCAGCAGCACGCAGAACGCCTGGCCCGTGGTCTTGTAGTGGCCGCTGTTGCGCAGCTCCTCGAGAAAGATGGCGTCCGCCTGGCGCAGCGTGTCGAGCGCCTCCGGCGTGATCTCACCGAGCACGCGGATCGCGAGGCCCGGGCCCGGGAACGGGTGGCGCCACACGCTCTCCTCGTCGATGCCGAGTGCCATGCCGAGCTCGCGCACCTCGTCCTTGAACAGCTCGCGCAGCGGCTCGATGAGCTTGAGGTGCATCGTCTCGGGCAGACCGCCGACGTTGTGATGCGTCTTGATGGTCGCCGAGGGGCCCTTGTACGAGATGCTCTCGATCACGTCCGGGTACAGCGTGCCCTGCAGCAGAAAGTCGACCTTGCCGATGCGCGTGGCCTCCTCCTGGAAGAGATCGATGAAGAGGTTGCCGATGGTCTTGCGCTTGAGTTCCGGCTCGGTCACGCCCTTGAGCGCCGCGAGGAAGCGGTCCGACGCGTCGATGCACTTGAGGTTGATGTTGAGTTTGTTCTTGAGACGCTCGACAACCTCAGTCGACTCGTCCTTGCGCAGCAGGCCGTTGTCGATGAGCACGGCGTGGAAGCGGTCGCCGAGCGCGCGCTGGAGCAGCACGGCCGCGACCGACGAGTCGACGCCGCCGCTGACGGCGCCGATCACGTGGCCATCGGGGCCCACGAGCGTGCGCACCTCCTCGATGAAGGCGTCGGCGATGTTGCGCATGTCCCAGTCTGTGGGCGAGCCACAGATGTTGACGACAAAGTTCTTGAGGATGTCCTTGCCGAGCGGCGAGTGCGTGACCTCTGGGTGGAACTGGATGCCGAAAAACTTCTTGGTGACGTTCACGATGGCCGTGTGCTCCGAGTTCTCCGTGAAGGCGACGTCCACAAAGCCCTTGGGCACGGATGTGAGCTTGTCGCCGTGGCTCATCCACACCTGGAACTCGCTCGGCAGGCCGGCGAAGAGGCCGCCGCAGTCGGCGCCCTCCTTGCGGTGCACGATGGCCTTGCCGTACTCGCGGCGGTCGCACGGCGCGACCGTACCTTCGTTCGTGAAGGCCAGTTCCTGGAGGCCGTAGCAGATGCCGAGCACGGGCAGCTTGAGCTCCTCGATGAGCTTCCACACGCCGGCCTTGACGTGCGGCGCGCCCTCGTCAAAGACCGAGTTGGGGCCGCCCGAGAGGATGATGCCCGTGAGCTTGTGCTTCTTGAGCTCCTCCGGCTCGACGAGGCACGAGTAGAGCTCGCAGAAGACATGGAGTTCTATTGCACGAAAACAGGGTGCGTCGGTAAGCGGCCACTTCAACCTAGAGAGAGAGAAGAGAGAAGAGAGAGAGAGAGAGAGAGCGGACGGGACGTCACGTACCACGCACGCGGCGCGCGATGAGGTGGCTGAACTGCGAGCCGAAGTCGAGGATCGCGACCTGCGGGCGGTTGGTCACGGGCGAGATCTCGGCCATTGTTGCTGAGTCGACGAGATCAGGGAATGAAACTGGCGCGACGCTGCGAGAGAGGACGTGGTGGTGGCCGGTGGTAATGCGCGGCGGGCGTGAAAACCACCGGCTGACGTGGGTCGTCGCCAACACAGCACCGTGCCCACCCATGTTGGATGCGATTGCATCCAATCACAAGTGTTGAAGAACACATTTCAGCCAATCGAATACAACTATTAGTCCAGATGGACGGTGCATTGCGGCCGTGCGAAACGAGTGGTGGCCTCTTGAAGTGCGTGGCGGCCGAGTGGGGAGATGCGCGCGAGTTCCCGCAGCACCACCGACTCGAGGCGGCACGCGGGCGAGCCCATCACGCGCTCGAGCGCCGGCGCCAGAAAGCCCAGCACGCCGCGGTCCGAGAGCGCGTTGCCGCGCAGCGACAGCACGCGCAGGGACGCGCTCGCGACGAGCGCCTGCGCCAGCGCCGCGCACGCGCTGTCGCCCACGCGGTTGTGGCTGAGGTCGAGCTTCCAGAGCAGCCTGCTGTGGCACAGCGCCTCGGCGATGGCCGCGGCGCCGATGCTGCCGAGAGAGCAGCCCTCGAGCACGAGCTGCTCCAGTCGGCTGTGGCCGTGACACAGCGACGAGGCCAGCGCCACGCCGCCTGCCGTCGTCAGTCGGACGTTGCTCAGCACGAGCGACGAGATGCTGCTGCCTGGGTGCTTGAGCACGCTTTGGAGGGTGGCTGCATGGGCGGCACTGAGGCTGGCGTTGTAGAAGATGAGCTTTTGGACCGGTCCTGGTCGATCGGTGGCCGCCATCGCATCCACGACCAACTCAACGAGCTGGGGGCCAGTGCCGCCGGAACCGCCGCCATCCACGATGATACTGGCCGCGTATCGGATGAGTTGCTGCAGCTGGCTCGTCGTGATGCTTGCGAGTCCTCCTCTACGAGGCGCAGCATCCATGGTGAGTCGCGGTCCGATTGAGATAACATGGCAGCAGCATAGACACCCACGCAAACGAGAGCTGGAGAACGCCCGACTGGCGTACGCGGTTGAGCAGCGTGTAGAACAGCAGCGACGGCAGCTCTGCGCGCTGCAGCGGCATTGTATCACAATGCAATGTCAGCACCAGAGACCTCAGAATAACGCCGCCACGTTGTGGACGCCTCCTACCTGCTCAAGAGTTTGTGCAGGTGGTACAAACCGCTGGTCACGCGTTGGATCCATCTTCATTGCGACTCGCCATTTGTCCGGAGAGATCGCGCCGCCGTTTGTCTTTGCTGACGCCCGCACGGCGAGCACGCTCTTCTCCATCAGGCAAGCTTCCCACTGGCGGAAACAGCGCTCGAGTGGTTTGAGATGCATCGATTCTAAGAGTCGCGCACGCGCGGCCCGCTTGCTCAGTATCCGCTGGGCATGCCGTTGGGCGATCCGCGCTCGGTAGGCGCGCTGAATGCGCGTCGCGGCGGCGACCAGCGTGTCCTTTTCGTGGCGAATCGCGTAGTGCCACTCGCGGAAGCAACGCACCAGCCGCTGGAGCTGCTTCTGCCGAGCGTGTTCCGCCGCTTTCGCTTGGCGCCGCTCTTTCTTGTTCAGTACGCGGCGATATCGACGATACGTCAGCCACGTTTTCACGAGCCGCTGGATCCGACTCGCCATTCGGTTGCGTCGCCACTGCTTGGCGTGCACGCGCTGCTTTAGCTCCTGGAAGAACAGAGCAGCCAGGCTTCGGAAGTTGGCCTGCAGCGTGTTCAAGATCGCGCGCTGCTTCCGCAGCTTGTGGAGGGCGACCACGAGTCGCCGTCGCCCGCGAGCTTGGCGGTACCACCGCTGGAGCTTCACGCTCGCATGGTACCTGTCCATTCGATTCTGTTCCGGCACTCGAGCCAAAAGCAGAAAGCACACGCGCACCACGTACGCCTCCGGTTTGTTGCGGAGTGACATCCCTGGTTCGTGGAGGATTCGGTTGCATTCTCTCAAAAAGCGGACACGCTTTCTCGCGGCGTATCCTCGATACAGGCGCTGCACGACCGTCGCGCTGCGCTCGCGCAGCTCCCATTGCATCTCGACAAATCGTGTGAGCCCATCGAACACCCGTCGAAGCAGCTGCTTGCCAGAGCGTGCACGCATCGCATTCACCACGATGGCGACGCGTTTCCGCCGCGACCGAAGTTTGCGTACGGCGCGACGTGCCATGAGGCCACGCGCGTGCCGCTGGATGGCCACGGCACTGTGATACTTGCGCTTGCGGTGCCACAGCGCATTTGACGCCAACGTGTTCCACATCTCTCTCAGCCGCTGGATCTTCTTGTCGGCAAGCATCCGATGCATCAACTCGGTCGCTAAAAGATGGCGCTTCAGTTCGTGCTGGTATCGTCTCCGGTTGAGATGACGTCGCCATACCTGTTGAATGTGCCGCGCAGATCGATCCTTCACCTCTTTACTGGAGACAGTGTGCTGCCACCAGTCTCGGAACGCGTTCTGTTGAAACGCGGTGGTGCGGCGGTCGAGGCACAACAACACAATACGCTCTTGACGAGCTCTCGCGAGCAGCAGCTTTTTGTACACCTTCCGGGTCAAGCAGCGGCGGATCTGGCGCTGCATGACACACGCGGCTTCCCATCGCTCCTCTTTTTGCAGCACCACAAATCGGCACCACGTTTGGAGCCATTGCCTCTTGCTGTTTGTCGATTGATGCACAGCAAGCGACGCCAATAGCTGGCTCCGCTTGGCTTTTAGTGCACGACGGAGGTTGACTTCTTGCTTGGCGCAGAAGATTTTGTGCAGCGACTGCAACTTCGTGGCTGCTGTGTTCCACCGCTGAAGGATGAGTAACCAGTCTTCATTCCCGAGATTATCATTCTCCTTGCGCTCGCGCCCGCGGCGTGCTTCTCGCAGGATCGCGAGTCGCGCCCTTGCTACGTGTTGCTTCCATACACACTGGATCGTCAATGCTGAACGCTGGCGCTTGGCTCCGATCAGACCTTTCTAGAAGCGACGCATACCGTCACAATGAGTTGACGTGTCAGCGTAGGATTGCAACGAACCTTCGAGACGTACCGCAACAACCCGCCAGGACACTCTCAGACGATGCCTCCGAAAGGCGAGCTGAATGCTCTTTGCGGACGCTTCCTCTCGCAGAAATTGCTGTCTCCACACCTCGCTTGTTTGATTTAGTAGGAATCGAATGTGCTTGGACCAGTACTCCATCTCCAGCGCCGCCGCCAGACATTGAATTGCACGGTCAGCGTCGCCAACTCGATGGCGACTGATGCCTTCCACAACCAACATCTCTTTCGGAATGGGGTGCCCTCGTTTCCGCACAACTTCAATCACGTCGCGTACAAGAAGCGGGTGGTTGAGGTTCACCAGCTTGTTCGCCATGTCGAACCAAGTCCAGTCGTCATGGAACCACATCTGGATCCGTTGGTTCTCGTTCTTGTGCGACGTTTTGTACGTCAAGTGGGCCGCTTTCTCAGAGTTCGTGACTGGGCTCAGACTGATCATCGCCTTGTAGGCCTGGGAGTACGTCTCTCGCATGTGGTCGCGCATGCCGTCCACCTTCTCCAACTCCAGCGCGGCCAAGAGATGCAAGTGGTAGGCCGAAAGACGGAATGGCGGCTTGTCAACGAGATACTGCAAGTACTGCGCGCTCTCGCGGTGCTTCTTCAAGGCTTTTGCCGAGACGGCGCACAGAAAAATGGCCTCATTAATGGCCGTATGCTGGGCGTAACCCTCGACGAGAAGTGTGCATACAGATAAAGCACCTCGGTACGCCTGGAATTCGAGATACAGCATCACCATTTTGATGAGCAGTGGCGGCTGTTTCTTGTTTTCAGGATATTCCATCGCCACGATGAAGGAATTGTAAGCCGCCTAGTGTGCCGCACGAGTCGTCAGCGTTGGACCTCATTTGCTTCGTGTTGTTTTCAACGCACCTGAAGAAGAACACCCCCAATTGGCCCCCCCGTGCTCGCTGTCATGTTATGGCTGTCGGACTCGGCCGCGTCGAGCACAAGGTTGCTAGGTTTGTGAAGTTGTGTGATAAACTGATGCCAGGCTAGATACTGCGTGAGGGCGAGCTCGGCCCAAATGACATCAGAGTCGCCTTCCAACTGTGCAGCGTCTAGTCTGGTAAGCGTTTGGCACATCGACTGAGCGTTTAAAGAGTATCGTACCTCAAGCGCTTCTTCGAACGACGTGATTGCTTGTTTGTACATACCATTGTGACGAAGCTGGCGGGCACTGGCCACCTTTGCGTTTGCTGCTTCATTCTTGCATTCTTGTGTTGCTGCCTCCGCGATACTCATTGCGTTATCGAACGCATCACTCCCTGCGTCTCTCTTCAACCCCCCCCTTCTTAACTTCATCCGTCGGAAACCAATGCAAACGTTGTATTTTTAGACGGGCAGCTTACCCGACGTCCGGTGAGGCTCACTGGAGACTCCTCAAGACGGCCAACAGGTTGAAGTTGTCGATTTCACACGAGACTCGCATCTGTGGGCTCTCAAGTGATACAGATTCGAGGCCATCAACACACTCACGGAAGCGGACTGCCACGCCGTGAGCTTTTCGTAGTACGGTTGCGAGACGCGCGCGTGTTCCTTGAGGTAGATTTCGCTGCTGATCCTCCATTTCGAGCTGCTGTGTCGTCTTGCTGAGCTCATCTTCCAGATAGCAAAACATGCTGCGACAGACCAAGTCACGTTCGTGCTCGTTGTGCTTTGGGCTCACAAACGCTCGTAACGCATCGGTCCAGCGGGCCAAAGTTGTGGCAGACGAAAGAAACTGCCGCCAACGCAGGTCCACCCCAAGCGTTTGTAGAAAATCGACGATAGATCGGCAGTGGAAGTCGCAACTGAAGTCGACGAAGCTTCTGCTCATGAACGATACCCACTTAATGGCGCTGTCACATGATCGAAATGAGCTGAGACTGGATTCAAGCTGCTTGAGTTGGTATTCGTCCATCGTGGCATTGACGGTACAAAGACCACTCAGCTGTGACGAAATCGATCCTAGAGGAAGCCGTTGGTTGGTTAGTGAGAGTTGCCGACTCGTCGAAGATGAGTGACGTACCGCTACCAAGGTGCTCCAAAAGGACGCGAAAATCGTCTGCTGAGCTCGACTGGAACGCATTAATGAAATCACGCAGAGAAATCTCTCGTCGTGCTCCGAAGCACTGAAGGAATGCAGAATCTTCCAAAGCACTCTCTTTGATTGCTTGCTGAAATTGATTGAATTCCTGAGTTAAGCAAGCTGGTAAGCTTGAAAAATTCATGCTCCATATCGCGCGAGAACATCGTACCTTCAAGCACCACAAGCCATCGTTATCGTCATCAAATTGAGCGAAAAGATCAGAGAGCAAGCGGGTCCGCTCGTCTTGCTTCACAAAGTTTGGGAATGATTCCACCACGCGCTTTGCTTCCGTTATGATTTCTTCAAGCGACTCGTTCAAGTCGACGGAGACGTACGCGTTACGCACAAGTCGAGACAACTTGCACCCTGTCTTTGTCTGTCGAACACACTCATCAAAATCCCCGTTTTGCATAGTTTATGACAGTGAAAGTAGCAAACCTCGAAAAGCTCGAATAGGTTTATAGTCACGGGAAACCGTAGACGAAGACATCGCGGCACGACCGCGTCCTGGTTTGAACGAGGAAGTTGAGACTCGACGACAGTTGCTGATTCACACATCTCACCACCATTAGAGTGAAAAACGCCCTTTTATTCCACAGGAAGACAAACCTTGGCACGTCTCGACGGCGAAATCCAAGTGGCGTCTCATTTCATCGTCTGTCAGGAACTCTTCAGCTGCAAAAGTGATGTCTATTGCCTCTTCGTCTGGGTACCAAAGCGATGATTAAATGTAATAGTACCAAATGTCCAGCGGGATGAGCGAAAGCCGAAGCTTGTATACCTGTCAGATCGTGCTTCAAGCGGAATTCAAAGACGATTGCAAGACACGGATCTATGCCACCCGTTCCACCGCTCAGCACCGGTGAACCTTCCTGTTCGGAGCCTCCTTGGTGGATACGAGCGCGAAATCCGAGTGCCGAATTA
>JAADVV010000565.1:0-14585 GCA_023335905.1 Pythium pyrilobum
ATAGAAGCACGAGACAGTATACATAGTCTCGTTCATAACAAAAGAATACATTTAAGTAAAGTGAGACACAGATTGAAGACCGTGTTCGTCGTAGTGGGGGCCTCAGTGCGGCTATTTATAAAACTACCACTGCGCAGTTCTTACGGCAACGGCGACGCGCCGCCCTACTAGCACTACGACTAGTAGTCGTTCGTGGCGCAGGTTCCGTCCCGTTGCTCCAGTTGAAGAGAAAATCTCTACGAAGACCCCCCCCGCCCATAGTGACTATCTACTAGATTAGGTGATTTAGGCGACATGAGTTGTAAACTCCTGATACGGGCCCACCAGGCGCAGCGCCAGGCGCAACTGTCCGTAGGCCGACCCCTGCCCATCACCACGGGACAAATGGAGAGAGCCGGTCGAGCATCTGATGCTGGCTCTCTGAAGAAAAAGAAACAAAACTAAAAAAAATCGATCGGCGCATCTTCGCAAAAATCTCTTCTTTTTTTTTCTTGATGAAGTCACAATAAGAAACCGCTTCTTGTTGGTGGTACTGTACTATAAGTACTAAACTGTAACAAACACTGCATCGATTTGGCACGATTGCACGGTGTGGCACTGCTCACAGTATTAATTCATTCACAACTGAAAGCGATTTGACGGACGGAGAGGAGAGTCTCTCCGAGAAAGGCGATGGATGCCGCTTTGCGCGACTTGGACCAAGTCACTTGCTGGACAGGATGTGCATAGCCAGGCAAGTCACTTTGGCCGCCGAAGCTGCGGCCCATCATCTCGCGATCCAGCAGACTACGTACGTACATACACTGCTGTACAGTATGCACTACAAAATGGAAGATCCACTTCGTGGCAGCTGAACGAGGACCACCGCGTTCGAGATCATCTCGCCGGCTCTCTCTCTCTCTCTCTCTCTCCCTTCATCTCGTTCTGATCTTCTCGAAGGCGTCCCACCAGTGCCACTGGTCCAGTGGTGCACCACGCAGCGGCCGCCGATTCCGCCGGGAAAGAAGAGCGTGGAATCACTCCAGTGTCGATAGAACTGCCGACGAGTCCATGCCACGGACTTCCATTCTGAACCCGTTTCGTACAGCATGCCACGCAAACACCATTGTGGTCCACAACCTCGTGTCACGCATGCCGCCGTCCGCTGTGTGACACAGTGTGTCTGGGACACGCCGCAACTTGCGCATCTTCAAGTTGTCGAGGGTTACTCGGAAGTTCCGAGTCGACAACGTAGTGGTGCGTCGCCCGCAGGTTCAACGAGGCCTGTCCACTCGCCCGCCTCAGTGCGTACAGTTGGCTCCATACATTACAGTGTACGTAGCTCCTCGGCTGAAGGTGAGATGCCAATGATGGTGATACTGTACACGCTGTTGGTGTGAAGGCGTTGAACCCCATACCTTACATACCTTTGGTATTATGATACCACCCGCCCAGTGTACAGGAGTGTACAGTGGCCATGGCTACTGTATTGGTCGACTGGGCATCGTGACGTGGGCAGGTTTCCGCCGTCGACTGAAGTCGTGCCTCTCCATCGCCTCATTCCGCAATTGGCGACCCACGGATAAGCGGCCGACTTCAGCCAACGGGCCTCCCACTCTCCGTTTTCCAAGTCTCTCTTCACGATGGCGACCCAGAGCTCCTACGCCGTCGTCATGACGCCGGACGCGCACCACGTCGCGGCGGCCGACGAAGAGCCCAAGATAAGCGTCGGCGAGTACCTGCGCACGCGCGTCACGTCGCTCAAGCCGCCCATGACGCAGGTCGCGAACCCGTTCGCTGTGCTCAGCACGCTCAACAAGCTGCAGTGGATGCAGTTCACCGTGGCGTTTGTCGCGTGGTGCTGGGACGCGTTCGACTTTTTCACGGTCTCACTCACGCTCGAGGACCTCGCCGAGACCTTTGGCAAGTCCAAGAGCGACATCACGTGGGGTATCTCCATCACGCTCATGTTCCGCTCGGTCGGCGTCATCATCTTCGGCATCGCCACCGACCGCTACGCCGCAAGTGGCCGTTTGTGATCAACAACGTCATGTTCATCATCTTTGAGCTCGCCACAGGGTTCTGCACCACGATCAACCAGTCCATGGTCGTGCGCGCGCTGTTCGGCATCGCCAAGGGCGGCATCTGGGGCAACGTCGCGGCCACGGCGCTTGAGGACGCGCCGCCAGAGGCACGCGGCATCCTCTCGGGCATGCTCCAGCAGGGGTACGCGACCGGCTACCTGCTCGCCGTGATTTTCTCGCGCGCGCTGGTCAACACGACGAGCCACGGCTGGCGCCCTCTCTTTTGGTTCGGCGCCTGCCCGCCGCTGCTCATCATTCTCTTCCGCATGCGTCTGCCGGAAACCAACGTCTTCCAGGAACGCCAGCGCATCCGCGAAGCCACGCAGAACCCGACGGGCGCCTTCATCGCCGAAGGAAAGGTCGTGCTCCAGAAGAAGTGGCTTCTACTCAGCTACCTTGTACTGCTCATGGCCGGCATGAACTTTATGTCGCACGGCTCGCAGGATCTCTACCCGACTATGCTCAAGAACACGCTCCAGTTCAACGCCAACAAGGTCACGGTCACGCAGGTTGTCGCCAACCTCGGCGCAATCACGGGCGGCACGATCGTGGGCTACTACTCGCAGGTCATCGGCCGTCGCCTGAGCGTGCTCATCGTCATCGTGCTTGGTGCTGCGCTCCTCTACCCGTACACGTATACGCGCACCGAGGTCATCCTCGTGCCCGCCTTTTTCCTACAGTTCTGTGTGCAGAACGCGTGGGGCGTCATCCCGATCCACCTCATGGAGCTCGCACCACCAAAGTACAGCACGTTTGTCGCTGGCACAGCCTACCAACTCGGCAACCTCATCTCGTCGACGGCGTCGACCATCGAGGCCAAGCTCGGCGAGCACTACCCGCTGCCTCCGACGCCCAAGGGCATCTCGCGTCACGACTACGGCAAGGTGATCTGTATCCCCATGGCGATCGTGTTCGCGTACCTGTTCGTGATGATCTTCCTCGGCCCCGAGTCGCGCGGCAAGGAGTTTGACGCCGCCCACGACGACATCAACACGCCCGCGATCTACGACGACGTCGAGAAGAACCAAGCGCATGGCCACGAGAAGGAGAAGCCCGCCGTGGCCGAGGCGTAGGCCTCACTGGCCGTCTGTGTGTCCCGTATGTATCTCATCTCTAAAGAAGCACACGTATAGGCCGGCGATTGATGCGAGATCGCACACCGCCACTAAATCTAGATACCGTTTTCTTCAGTTCATCCAACACTCACCACGGACTCGTCAGCTTTATTCACGCGATGCTTCTTACTGGGAAGGTTCGTCCTTCCCACTCGAACTCGCCGACAACGTCCGAGTTGTCGCCGTCGTCGCCACCAGACTCACCGTCATCATGCAAGTGGATCGTGCGCGCGAGTTCCACGGCCAACTGCGATCTCACGAGACCGACCGACTCGGCGTCGGCCTTGGGAAAGTGCTTGGTCTCAATGTCGTGGTAGAGCCGTCCGGTAGTGAGCGAGATCTTGAGCGCATCCGGCTGGAAGGGCATCGCCAGTTCGCCGCCTCCGAACGCGAATTCCCACTGTTCGCTGTCTCCCTCTGAGCGCCGCAAGTCTTCAAACACGAGCGGCCGATCCGCGCACTTGATGAAGTTCATCTCCTTCCCACACGGCGACCGAAACGGGTACTCGAGGAACGGCACAAAGTCCTCCGCTTCCTCGGGCGTCGGGCGGTCTGCGTTGCGCAGTCGGTTCGGGCGAATCTGGGAGAAGAAGAAGCGCAAGAACTTGGCGCTCTTGAGCGACGTCGCGATGTTCTTCGGGCGCGTGTTCTCCAAGAAGAGGCGGCCCTATTCACACGTCACAACCACCGCTACTACTTGGCAACCACGCTCGGGTAGTCATATCCACACGCCACACCACCGCACCTGGAGATCAATATAGTAGAAGTATCGGCGGTGGAGGTTCTGCTCGTCATAGAAAGCTTCACTAGCAATACGACTGGTCAGCGTCTCCGTCGCGGGATTTGGAGTGTGCACCAGACATTCCCCACCTCTTGATGTCTTTGAGCTGCTTGAGTTCGAGGTACTTGTCCTCATCGGCGACGTCGCACAGCGGGCGTTGCTGGTTCACGTTCCCGCAAAACTGCATCCACGCATGGGCGGCCGCGCCGCGCTTTCCCTGCGCCGACAAGCGGCGCGCCAGCGGCGTCACGCGGCGGATCAGCATCGTGGTTCTCCGAGTGCGAGTTGGTGAAGATCCAACGAGTGTCACTATTTGGGAACCGCTGCGTCCTGGTATGTAGATGTCACTATGTTTCGCCACATCCTCGTGTGACGCCTCTGGTGAACAAGCGAACGGCAAAGAGTGTGAGCACAGGTAGCACCTCCAACGCAGCGCGAGTGGATACAAGTACAGGAGGTAGTATTGCGCATTCGCGTGAGTCCTAATGCCAGTGCGAGCTCTTGCTAGTACGGAGTCACTTGCCACTAGAGACCCAGACGCGTGGGCAACGAGAAGAAAGACGACGCAGCCGCGGCGGACGCCTTGTGTAGTTGGTGCTTATCGCTTGATGCCCTGGTTCTCCGGCTTCTCGTACATCGGGTCGTAGAGCCGCGACTGGTTGATCGGGTTGCGGTCGTAGTTGGCGAACGCGAAGCGGAACTGTCGCCAGCGCGCGCCCGTGTCGGCGTCGTGGTGCATGTGCTTCTCGCGGCGGTCCTTGTCAAAGTACACGTCCGGGTTGAAGAACAGGTACCGCGTCGCGACCGTGCCGGCGGCACACGCGGCAAAGCCCGCGATCAGCACGATCGGGAACGTGCCCTTGTCGGTCGTCCAGAGCTTGAAGACGTTGATGCCAGAGCGCGTCGCACGAGCCGCCACCATGGTTGCTTTCGCGTCGAGAGATTGTTGGTTGTTGTTGCGGGCTTGGGAGGAAGTTGAGGAGTGAGCTCATGCGTCTACGGCGAGCGCGGCCGCCACCAGCATGCATGCGGAATGTGCGTTGAATGGGGAGGGAGAGACACGAAACACTCGCTTGGCTCGGAAAAGCAGGAGGCTAGACATGCAGCAGAGGAGGAGGAGGCGGAGGAGGAGCGTGAAGAAGCCCCCTCCATAATGGGCCATGGTGTCGTGTCGAAGTGCGAGGCGAGCAAGCGACACGCAGCGATGGAGGGCCAACAAGTCTGGAACCGTAGCTGACCCTCACTATAGGTACACAACACATCGAGGAAACCTTCTGGCCCACTAGAGAATAGACTTCAAGATGGGTTACATGTCCGTAACACCGGGGAACTTCTCACAAAGACGTGCATCTTGAAACGGCAAAAATACCCTTGAACGTTTTGCGTGTCTCGTTGAACATTTCCCCTCTGATTGGCGATAATAACCCTTCCATACACGATACCCACATACAGCAGAAGCGACTTGGTGTTGAATTGGCAAACACTCGTTAGGAACATTCCACTGCTCAGAACTGACTGATGTGTCACGTTCGTAACGTCACCTGATACGCTCATCCACCCAATCAAACGAGCAGTGCAGGTAAAATGAGATGCGCTATCCACCATAATTCGGCCGAGTCGCAAATTCTGAGGCAGCGAGGAATGTGTCACAGCGCCATCCTTCCTTCGTCGAAGCCTGAGTGAACCCAACGACCGCCGTTCGGTCGACTGGCGTCACGACCAGCATCCAGCGGCGGAAGGGCCCCTTCTCGGGGGACTGTCAAATGTACAGCAAGGACAGCGCAGCCATGGACGCAGCGGCGCCCGCTCCCGAGCACCAGTCCTCCGCGTTGCGCACTTGGCGGCGCACGGCGCTGCGCGTGCGCTCCTCCGTGCGCTTCCGGCTGCTGCAGCGCTGGAACCAGCCGCCGCTAGGAGAACCGATTCCGTCCATCGCCCAGGACGAAGACGACACGATGGGCGACGCGGCAACGGCGCTGCGCGGCTACGACAAGCTGGGCGTGCTCGGCGTCGGCGGCGCGGCCGTGGTGTTCCTCGTGCGACACAAGTCAACCGAACTGTACGCGATGAAAGTGCAGGCGTGTCCGATGCGGCAGCCGTGGCCGCGGCGCACGTTCAACGCGCGCAAGGAGAAGTACATGTTGAGGATGCTGCGTCACCCGTTCTTGTGCGAGCTGCACGAGGCTTTCCACGACAGCGAAAGGCTGTATCTCGTGCTGGCGTTCCACCACGGCGGTAATCTGGACGACGTCCGAGCGTTCTGCGGCGGCGCCATGCAGGAGCAGGCCGTCAAGGCGTACGCGTCGGAGATCGTGCAGGCGCTCGAGTACGTGCACACGATGGGGTTTGTGTACCGCGACCTCAAGCCGCAGAATGTTCTCATCGCGAGCGACGGACACATCCGACTCACGGACTTTGGCGTCGCCCACGAAGGACTGCCCGTGGACTTGTCGCGGTACGATCTGCCGGACGACTGCACCGCGTGGGCCGACGAACTCTCGGGCGTTGCCATGAAGTCGAGTGGTGAAGACGCCACGACGGCGACGACCGCGGGCACGGGCTCCACGTGCGACGACGATCGCTCGTTGATTGACGAGGACACGACCGACCCAGCGTTGGAGGCAAGCGACGACGCGCCCGAGAGCGTGGCAGCTGAAGACGACTACGAAGTCGAAGCTAAGCTGTTTGCAGGCGGCGACGACCGCGTGCGGCTCCGCTCCAACTCCTTTGTGGGCACTGTCGAGTACATGCCGCCAGAGATGATCCAGCAGGTCTCGAGCCAGACGACCGACGTGGACTGGTGGTCGCTAGGGTGTCTGCTGTACGAGCTGCTCTACGGGGTTCCGCCGTTCAAGCGGGCCGAGGACGATTCGACCAAGCTGCTCTTCCGCCGCATCCTCGTGGGGAAGCTCACGTTCCCACTGTTCCCGCGTGTGAGTGACGAGTGCAAGAGCCTCATCCGGGGCCTCTTGGCAGTCGATCCTCGCCAGCGGCTCGGCCATCGGCAGGGGTCCGCGGAAGTGAAAGCCCACGTGTTCTTCCGCGACGTCCAGTGGGCGTACCGCACCAACGAGACGCCCGTCCGTGTCCGCCCACTGTGCACGCACTGCGTGACCCTCCAGTACGCACAGGAATCCCAGGCGTCGCCAGTGTTCCCGTTGTGTGACGCCGCCAGCGACAGCGTCGACGACCAGCGCTGGCGCCGCTGGAACGAACAGTCGCTTGAGCTTTCCAACCAGGACGACGGCAGCTCGTGCTCGCACTGTAGCGAGCGCTACGAGATCGTTCGTTCGCCGAGCCGTTTTGAGGCTTTTGTGCGCTCGCACTCCAAGCGCCTCAAATCGGTCGGTGTGAAGCGCACGCTTTCCGCGAGTTCGCTCGACGGTGTAGTGGCCAAGGCCAGTGATACCTCCATGTTGTAGGCGACATATTTATTCATGAAAAAAGAACTTCTATCTACTACACAGGATGCACTATTCCTCCGAAGGTGTTGGCAGTTGAACCATGCGCAGCTCGACATCCGCCGCCTCCACGCTCGCGTCATTCTCGGGCACCTGATGGGTCACGAGGCGACTTCGCTCCACCTCACGGCCCGTCACATCGTCCGTGTAGGCAAACAGGTCAAACCGCAAGTCGATGGTCTGAGCGAAGCGAGCACCGTCGTTGGAGCCGCTAGTCCGTGCACGGAATCTGGCGAGTTGGCCACGGAAGCCTCCGATAGGGTCGGTGTTGACGACTGGTTGGCCAATGGACACGAGTTGACGGCGGGGCTGCGCAGCAAACGCGACGAGCAGGTCGCCACTGTCGACGTCGCCACTGCCAACAGTTAAAACGACGATGCTGGCCGCAACATCCACTGCGAGCCGGACGTGGTACCATTGCCGTGACCGCAGATCGAAGTTGGTCAGTCGCAGCATGCTGGCGTATATCGACGGAGACGACGAAGTCGGCGTCGCCATCACTCGGATTTGCCATGACGAGCCGCCTCCGTGAGGCACTAGATCGACCCGCAGGGCGCCTTGCCACTCGAGCAGCACTTGGGCCTTCGCAGACGGCGACGCGTCGATCCAGACCCAGCTTTCTATCGTCAGCACTGTTGCCACGGGCGGCGCCTCCATATCCACCACGATTCTGGAACCCACGCCGTTGAAGGCCATCGCGGCCTCAAAGCTCAGCCTCTCTCCATCTCCACCTGCAGACGACGGTGTCGTCCCCTCGCCAAACTCAATCACGCCATGTTCATGCTCTGCATTAGACGCGCACAACGCCGACGCAGCCCACTCTAGAGCCACGGCGGCTGCGTCTCCCACGGACGTCACGAGCCCACGTACAGATTCCTCCACGTCGATCTTCGCGACGAGTGCCCACATAACATACGCCACCAGCGGCTCGAGCACAGCCGCTTGCTCGTAGTACCAGCGCGCTCTCTTCAGGTTCCGCTGCGAGCTCGCCGTGCCCAGGCCGCGCTCGCACATGTAGCCGGCGCTGTAGAGTGCCCTCGCGTGGGTTGGGTCCACCTCCGCTGCCCGCAGGTACTGGATCATCGCGAGTCGGTAGTTGCCTCGCGAGAACTCGATGTCGCCCGCTCGCACGAGCGCGTCGGGACTGCTCTGCGCGGCGCCTCGATCCACGAGACGCAGGTATTGTCGGTTTGCCAATGCCTCCTGCTGAGACCGGAGCGTAAATCGTTCGATGAGCCACGCGGCGTTGTGGGCAGCGACTTCGTACCCCATCTCGGCAGCGATCAAGTACAGGCGCAGCGCGTGGTCGTAGCGCGATGTCACGTACGCCTCCGTAGCAAACGCCACAAGCTTCCGGCCGTACGGAGTGTACTCGGCCACCTCTTTGTACCCCTTTACAATCGACTCGCAGCTTGGTGGAGCCTCCGGGCCTCCGCGCTCGAAACGCTGCTTCTCCCTGAGCCTCGCGAGCTTGAAGAGCGATTCGACGTGGCCGACGCGTGCTGAGGCTTCGAGGTACTGCCGTGACTTGCGTGGGTTGGCGTGAGCCATGACAGAGGCCGCGTGGAAGACACCTTCGGCGTGGCCAGCGTGGGCGGCGAGCTCGAAGTTCGCCATCGCCTGCTCCACGTCGACGACCACGCCTCCGATCCCGTGAAGATAGAGGAGCCCGAGCCCGGTCGCAGCTTCTGACCGGCCAGTCGTCGACTCCTCGGAGGAGGCGTTGAGAGCTGTTTGGTACTGCTCCATCGCAGCGAAGGCATCGCTTTCGTACCCAGCGAGTCCGTACGCGTGGACGTGGCCCATCAGTGCACGCGCGTACGAGCTGCGGAGAGACCCCGCACGCTTGAGCAAGCCCACGGCTTCACGCCGCGCGAGCCCGTCCTCACGCGTGTCGGCTTGGTACAGATCCGTGAAGAGCACGAGACTCGCGGTGCGGACGAGCAGCTCCACGTTTGAGGACTGGGCGGCCCGTTCACGTAGATACTCAACGCGTTGGATGTCCTCACTGTCCACCTGTGGGGGGTTCGTCTCGTCATCGGACAGGCGAGCATGTGGAGGCAGCGAGAAGACCTGGAGCGGCAGCGACGGGTTGGGCAGCGCGTGCTTGTCGCGCATGACGTCGTCGGCGACGGCCTTGTAGTGGCGGAGCGCGGCATCGCAGTCGCGTGGCGCGTAGTATCCGACCAAATGGCGGTGACCGAACACGGCCGACGCGGCGATCGATCCGCCGCGCGCAGCGAAGTGGAAGAAGAGCGACGCCTCGGCGGGCGTCGCGCTCACGCTCGTCGCGAGGATTGCGCCCATGAGAAACTGCGCATGCGCGTGCCCGAGGTCGGCACTCGCGCGCAGGAACTGCTCCGCTCGTGTAATGTTCCCAGTGTGCAGCAGCGCCGACTCGCCAATGTCGAGCAGCCAGCGAGCTCGAGTGGGCGTCTGCAGATCCAGCGAATCGAACAGCGCGGCCGCGTCGGCGACGGAGACGCGCAGCACGCTGCGATGAGTGGCCGCGTCCGTACAATTGGCCTGAAGCGCCCGCCACCGCACCTCGAGGGGGACGATAGTACCCCCACTCGCGACGGCGACGCTGAATGCCGCGGCGGCGAGCAGCAGAATCTGGAGCACGACGCGCAGCATAGAGACCCACGGCACTCGGACGAGAGGGCGGGAAGCGGCGCGGACGTCAGCGCGAACGATACTCTGGCCCCACCAACGCGCACAGCGGCGCCAGCGTCAGCGCATCGACACTGCTTCGCGGTCTCGTCCATGCGCAGTCAGCAGTTCAAGCGAGAGCTTTCCATTCTCCCGTCGGTGTGTGTAAGAATGGGATCAGATCTGATTTGCACATCGTCTGCCACTCAGTGGTGGTTAGCAGTTCAAACCCACCAATCAGATGCTAGATTTAGTGGCTGCACTTTCTTGCCATGCTGCTTTTTCCCACCTGGACGGGAGAGTGCGCTTGCAATGGCCGTTGCGTGACGCTGCTCCCCCCAGCAGCCGACAGCTCGCTAGCTACACACGTATCATCGCCAGCAAATCCTCGCCTCCGAGATTCGTCGCCGGTGTCTCTGCCGCCAGTCAAACTCTCGAGGGCCTTTGGGCCAAAGGTCCTGGTCTTCTTCGGGCTTGCCAGATCTCGAAAGAAACTGCGTGTTGCAGCGCGTTCTCGCAGCGGGTCCGAATCACGCTACAGGCAGCGTACCCTCCCACTCCCCATCGTCTTCGCAGTACCATAATCGGCTCTCAGCGGCTTTCGCTGCTGGACGGCGAGGTGCTGCGCCGCCAGTACTCGGCGCGCGCGGCGCTGGACAGGTTCCTCGACAAGGTCGTCGACGCATTCGACTTCCAGATTCAGTCGCAGGCCTGTATTACCACCTCCAAGCCTCGGAGCCACTCGGAGGAGATGCTTGTCTTCCCGAAAAGCATCGGCGGAGCCTACGCGTCGTTCCAGGAGACCTCGTCAGCGAAGAGCAAGCTGACAAAGTCGTGGTCTTTCCAGTCGAAGAAGCAGTCGCTCGCGGCGCTCGTGAACGAGACGCTCTGCGCGTGGATCCTCAACGCCACGCCCGACGGCGAGAAGCGCAATCCGCTTGAGCTCGGCTGGGCCAGGACCTCGCAGCTCTCGAGCGAGCAGCCTCTCGTGGCCCATGACGAGCTCGTGTTCCACGGCGACGACGAGGACGAGCGTGCCTTAGAATGCAACTACACGAGCATGACGTGCTGAGTGAGAACAGCAACGAATGGATGTAATAGAGTGCGCCTCATGTACCTACAGTACTACTGGCCACGCGGCGGCGACGGCCTCGTCGTCCTGCTCGAGCGCCTCGTAGTCGTCAAAGCCGAGCACCTTGTCGGCGAAGCCCAGCGCCGTGTAGTGCGCGTCCATGCGCGTGCTGCTCTCGCCCGTGTCGGTCTCCTCCTCCGTGACGAGCAGCGCGTCGAGGCAGCTGCGCAGCTCGTCCTCGGTCATTTGCTCGCCCGTGTGGAGCAGCCGCTTCTGGAGCGTCTCCCACTTGAGGCTCGGCTGCGCGCCGAGCGTCTTGAACGCCCTCTCGATGTCGCGCTTACCGATGCTGAACACGGGGCGGTGGTTGATGTACAGCTTGACGAACTCGCGCAGGTCGATGCTCTCGACGGCCTGCGTGGTCTGCGTGAATTGCGAGTACTTGACCTCGCTCCATATGTGCTGGATCTCCTGCTCGGTCGGGTAGAACCCGAGCGCGCGCATGACGTTTGGGATCTCCTGCAGCGGGATCCGTGCCGTGATCTCGCGCGCGGACGTCGCGTTCTCGCCCTGCACGCGAAGCTGCGCAAAGTAAAAGTAGTCGACGATCTCCTGGAGGAACGCACCGTGCTTGCCGCCCTCGAGCAGCGAGAAGAACGGCTCGAGCGCGTCCGCGCCGGCGCCGCTGGCGCTCGCCTCGATGGCGTCCAGCTCGTTCGTGTGGATCTCCCAGAGGTTGATCACGAGGTCGCGGCCGCCGGCGGTCATGAGGTAGTTGCCGTCGCACGACACGTCCATGTTGCTGATCTCGCCCGGGTGCGCGATGAGCCCCATGGATTTGTGCGGGTTCCCGTCGAGCGGCAGCTTGAGCAGCCCGACAACTTTCTCGTGCGTGCTGTACGTGCAGTACCGCTCGGCCGCGGGCGTGGCGGCCGTGGGCCGCAGCGGCACGGGCACGAGCCGGTTGATGGGCCCGCCGTACGATGGACCCAGCGTGGTCTTACGGCAGATCTTGTTGTTGGCGTTCCACTGCTTGAGCTTGTACTCGTCGTTGGCGACGAGCAGCATATCCTCCTGGAGGCTCTTCATCTCCGGGTGCCAGCAGCACGCCGTGGGCGTCGCGCCCTGCTCGACGCACAGCGGCGACTGCGTGAGCACAATGCCGTCGACGATGCTCGAGCGGTTGAGGCAGTACTCGACGAGCGTCTTGTCCTCGGCGACCGACACGAGCAGCGGCGTGCCGTCGCTCGTCTGGAAGAATTCAATGCCCGTGATCGGCTTCGAGTGCGCGCGACAGCGGCCGATGTACGTCCAGTCCGTGGTGAGCACGGCCTCCTCGGCCGCCGCTGCCGCAGCGTCCTCGTCGTCCTCCGGGCTGCCCGTCGGCGGCGCCGTCGACTTGGCGCGCCACATGCCCAGGAAAAAGTTGGCGTCCACGGCGATGAACAGGCTCGCGTCGAGGCTCACGCGGATGTCGGTGATCGCGACCTTGGAGAGCCGCAGCATGGCCAGGTCCTCGAGCCGCTGCGCGTGGAGGATCTTGATGATGCCGCTCGTGAAGCCCACGAAGAGCCGCTTACCCTCGGGACTGAATGCGAGGCATTGCGGCCGGTACTTGTCCGTGTCGAACTTGCGCATCATGAGCAGCCGTTTGGCGGCGTAGTCCCAGAGCTGGAGCACGCCCGAGTACGAGCTGATCGCGACCTGGCTGTACCTGGGGTGCGTCGCGAGCCCGTGGATCTCGTCGTTGATGCCCTGCATGAGCAGCGTGCCGCGCCGCTTGTCGGCCTCGTGCTCGGCGAACAGCGCCGCGCTCAGGCCGACGATGAACGCCGACGCCGTGCCCACGACAAAGTCGGGCACGTGGAAAAACGCCTCGTCGTCCGCCCCGCTCGTGTCCAGCCCGTGCGAGCGGCGCGGTCCCTGGTACTGCGACGAGGACGACACCCCGTGGAGCTTGTCCTTGCCCGTGTGGGGCGGCAACACGCTCTGCGTCGTGGATGCGAACGACACGGAGAGCACGGGCCCGGCATTGAGGTCCTCGAACCAGGCGACGAGCCGGAAGTCAAAGTCGTAAAAGCGAACGGCGCCGTCGCTCGAGCCGAGCACGAGGTACCCGTCGATGTCGGTGATGTGGTTGATCGCGACCTTCTTCGAGTGGTCGATGCCGCCGGCGAGGCGCACGATCTTGACGGCCTTGCGGTCCGGGAACCGCGCGTCGCCTCCGTGGCCGTCGTCGTCGTCTGCGGACACGGTGTCCCAGAGCACGAGGTCGCCGTCCTCCGTGCCCGTGAGCGCCTGCTTCGAGTCGGGCACGAACAGCGACTGCGTGAAGTTGCCGATGGCCTGGCGAAAGTCCTTCTGCGACAGCGACGGCGAGTAGAAGAGCAGCTTGTGGTCGGTCCAGTTCCAGAAGATGACGCGCTGTCGGCCGTTCGAGATGATCTCGCGGATGTCGTACGTGTTGAAGCGCACCGAGCGCTGCACGTCCTCGGTCGCGATAAAGCTCGAGTGGAGCGCGCCGCTGCTCGCGGCGGGCGAAGTCCACTCCCACACGCTCATCTCCTGGCGGAAGCGCGGCTTCTTCTTGTTGAGCTGCTGCTGCGACTCGGCGTCCACTCCGTTCACCGGGCCGACGGCGCTCAACGTGACGAGGAACAGCGCGTCCGGTGAGATGTCGATGGCCTGCACGCCGTACGCGTGCGGCTGGAAAATGGTCTTGATCGGGTTGCCCGAATCGGCGTCCCACACGACGATCATGGACTCGGCGCCGCAGTCCGCCGTGACGATCCACCGCTTGTCCTCGCTGACCGTGCAGCACGAGATCGGGTGGCAGTGGCCCTGCAGCAGCTTCTGCTGGCGCTGCGCGTAGTCATAGATGACGCCCGTGTGGGCTGCCGTGTAGAAGATGGCGCGGCGCGCGTCCGTCGTGAGGTTGTGGACGCCGCCCACGAGGTCCTTGTTGAAGCCGAACGACCACGCGAGCCGCAGCGCGTTGGAGCTGCCGGCGGGCGGCACCGCCGTCGGCGACGAGCCGCTCGCTGCTTCGGTGGCGGCTGGTTCCATGTGCCGTGGCTGTTGATACCAGAGACGAGAGGGTCGATACACGCAGTGAAGCGTCAGGCCGTTTCATGTACTCATTTTTTGGGGGGGAATAGCATCGGCGCTCTTCAACATCGGATGGCTTCACTGTATATACTGATATTGGAGAATTAGAGGTAAATGTACCGGTCCGTATTATCTACTAGTACTGTAGAACCGCACACGCCCGGCCGAAGTGGCCTCGGTGTGCCGCGGCGAGCTATCGCCCTTGGAGCCACCCTGGCGTCTGCACAGGTTGACCCACTTGCGTCTTCGCACGAGCGCGACCGAGTTCTTCTCGTTGTACCACAGCCCGGCGAACGTCGTGGCGTAGAACCAGCCGTCGGCGTCGCCCTTGCC
>JAADVV010000566.1:0-14576 GCA_023335905.1 Pythium pyrilobum
AGTAGTAGCGCTCCGCTGGGACGGCCACAAGTACGTTATAGCTTCTCACTGCATGTACGTAGTAAGAGGCAACTGTGGGGACACACTCCGGCCACCTTCTCACACGGTGCCTCGTGGAGGGGGAGACCTTGCGCTTGAGCGGGATTCTCTCAATTGCCGCAGCTCGACGAGCTCCACAGTAGTCACAAAAAAAATCGGTCACAAAAGCCATGCCTCTCCCCCAATTTAGCAACCGTAGTCGAGCACCCGATCAGCCAACTTTTAGTGAAGTTGTCACATCAGAGTGTCCAAAGTTGAAGTTCTCAGCCTAGTGAGACCGTCGCTCGAGTAAAAATGATGAATTCTCAATGGTCTAGTGCATGAACAAATTTACACGACAAATACACTCACTGTTCATCAGCGACACCTTCCGCCACAGCATAGGTACCAGCAACAGCAGCACCACCGCATCGGCATCCGGCATCCGCACTAGCGGCTTTACAGCGTGGACGTCGTCCCGGTCGCCAGCGTCCCCTGACTGTCTCTCCCCCCCGTGCGGCTGCTCGTCGTACTGGTACTGTCGCTGGAACTCGACAGCTTGCGCAGCCGCGCCCTGTTGGTCTGCATCTTGACGACCTTGGACGCCGTCGTCGTCAGTTTGCCAAAGGCCGCGAGCTGCGACTCGGTGATCTCGATGGACTTGGTGTTGAAGCAGCACATCGCGCCGATGAGCTGGTCGCTCTCGCCCTTGAGCGGGAACGCGCAGTAGTAGCGCACGCCAAAGGCCGCGACACCGTCGATCCGGCTGAACCGGATGTCGGCCTGCGGGTGCGCGACGATCAGCGGCCTGTCCTCCATGATCGTGTGCGAGCACATGCTCATATCGCGCGGCAGCTTGACGCCGCGCAGCTCGTCCGAGTTGGTCGCCACGACGTGGTACGTGTCGCTGTCAATGATCGAGATGACGCTCGTCGTGCAGCCCATCTCCTTGACTGCGACGTCGCACAGAATCTCAAGCTCCATGGAACCCGAGATCTCCGGGATGTCGACGCGCTGCACGGCCTTCACGCGCAACTCTTCGTTGTCGGGCACGGGCGTCGGCACGGCGCCGTCGCCGGTCGAGTCGAGCTGGTACGACCGGTGGTCGTCCGACCGCAGCCTGGCGGTCTCGACCGTCATCGGCTCGATGTCGACGTAGTCCAGCGCCTTGACGTAGTCCGTGTCCGAGCTCGTCGGCGTGAGGAGCACGGGCGACAGGGATGGCGACGGCGACGGCACGGAGAAGCTGCTGTTGTGGCTGCGTGGCGCGCTGCTGTCTCGCTCCGACTCGTGGTCGAGCACGCAGCGGATCACGCTCATCACGCAGGCTTTGCGGCTCGGCGACGGCGCGTTCAAGAGCGCGTCCTGCAGCAGGTCCTTCAGCATGGCCGCGGCGGGCTTGGCGTCCGACGGGTCGGCTACGATGTGAGTGCCCAGCAGGCTCGACTGCGAGAGGTGCGAGTACTCGGCCGAGTCCACGCGGTCCATGCAGGTCGCGCACACGCGCACGCGCGAGACGTCGATCGTCGCGCTGCCGCGCGGATACCGCGCGCGCTCGCGCTTGGTCGAGCAGTCGCCGCACACGCCGTGGCCGCAGAGCCGACACTGCTTGGCGACGAGCAGCATCTTGGTGCACACTTTGCACGGCGCGTTCGTCGGCGGTAGAAACCGGTTGCAGTCCACGAGCACCTGCACGCCGAGCCGCTGGCGGCGCACGAGCGCGATGAGCCGCGCCGTGCTCTGGCCGAGCAGTAGCAGCCGCTGCTTGATGGTTTTGTCCGAGGCCTCCATCGACCGGCTCTTGTCATTCAACAACGGGAAGCTGAACTGCTTGGGCGTCTTCATCTCGGCGTAGAACGTGACGCGCGTCACGTTGGGCTTGGCGGTTGGCTTGGGCTCCTCGTGGTCGTCTTGGTTCGAGTGTGGCGCGTCCTCGGCGTCCGGACGGAACAGGTACCCGCACACGACGCCGTGGACGTACTTGGTGCGACCGCCCGACGGTCCGGCCACGATATCCTCTGGCCGCATCGTCGTCATGAACTTTTCCACAGCGCCGCTGCCTCCCGAGTGTTGGTACACCGCGTCCAGGTAACACCACTCCTCGTGTCTCGCCAGCCACCGCGCCTTGTTGAACGTAAGCGACTTGACCGACAGATCGACGAGGTCGACGTCTCGCTTGGCTGCTTGCTGCGGCTGCATGTCAGCGTTGATCTCCACGCGGTGGACGAACGAGCCTTGCTTGAACTGGTCCTCGAAGATCGCCTCCATTTGCTGCGCGTACTGCGCACTGTCTCGGCTCTGCATCACGTTGACGATCTCGGCAACGCAGCCGGGCACGGTGCCCACGGCGAGCACGGCGAACTGCTGAGACTCCTGTCGCGTGTACACAGCAAAATCGCCGAGCGTGTCGACGCGGCGCCAGCGCGCCGGCCCGACGCGCGCCGAGAGAACGACCGAACGCCAGTCGATCCCATGCTTGGTCGCGAGCGCTATCGCCGCGAGTTCGTCGTCGTCGGGCTTGACGAGCCGCGTACAGAACGTCGCGCGCAGTGACGGCTCCAAGTACGAGCCCTCGTGCGACTCCTGATCGTGCTGGTTGGACGGCAGTGGAGACGTCTTGTTCCGGCGAAAGACCGCGACGGCCCGCGCCGAGCGCGACGCGCGGTGGCTCTCTCCCTCTTGGTTGTCGCCCGACCTAGAGCGAGCAAACATCGCTGTTCTATCTCAGTGGAGGCGGATTGAGTAGTGAGCGTCTTCGAGAAAACGTACTCGCTGGCTGACTGGCGTGGCATGGCGACTTGGCTCGCCGTTGCACTGTCGTGGACTGGCAACTTTCGTACCACCACGGAGAGAGCGTCCAGAGCCTGATGAGGTAGCCAGAGAGTGAGCAAACATATCGAAGGAATCACGCAGTACGACGATCCCACTGGTCGCGCCTCTGCTTCGCCCGGGAGTGCGTCTCGTTCGCGGAAAGATGCGTGACACCGCAGACGTGGTCTCTGCCTGGAGACGTTGGAAATCTGGTGGGCTCTCCCGCCCGCGAAACGGTGCAGACTGGACTGCGACCGACCACACGTGTGAAGATCCACTCCAAGGCTCCTCTGTTGACCCCCCCCTGTCTCGATCGTTATGGCTTCAGACTCGAGCTGGAAGGAACGAAACGCCACACAGAAGAAGAAGCCCCTGGCGCCGCAGAAAAATCCAGATCGGAAAGGACAGGAAACAGCGAAGGTCTCCGCCCTGGCGCTTCGTCGGACTGGTCGTGACGGTGGCATAGAGTCCAGTCCAGTGCGGGGCCATCGCTGGAAGAAATAGAGTCCAAATTCCTCGATGCAAACCGTCGCCATGCTACCCTCATTGTGGGAACTCATGCTCCAGACCGATGGTAACTGTGTGGGCATTGTCGTTGCTGCATTGGGGTGGTCATACTTGAAGTTGTGTTGCTCTTCTGTAACCTTTCTTTCTGTGGAAAGTTTTTATTCAGTTCGCCAGAGGAATCGTTTGCCAGCACTTGCGGTATCCGGCGCGTTGGTAACGTGTGCGTTCGAGCAAAGCGGAAGTCCAACCAGCACTTGACGGGCGAAGGACCGAGAGGAGGGCCCATCGGAAATGGAAGAACTTGCCCTGAGGAAGAGTACCTCCCTCCCCCACAGTTGCGGACCCGTTCAGCCGCCGACGGTGGGCGTTGCACCGTAGCTGCCGCTGCTACTGGCCGTGTTGTCGCTCGTGCTGGATTGCTTGCGGTGTCACGTCTTGCTCGTCTGCATGATCTTGGACGCCGTGCTCGCAAGTTTCCGGAACGCCGCGAACTGTGGCTCGGCGATCTTGAGCGACGTGTCGTTGAAGCAGCACATGACACCAATGCACTGCCCGACATTTATTGCGCTCAATAGACTTCACTATCACCACACCGAGTCGAGGTAGCACCCCTTGTCGCGGCTCGCCAGCCAGCCCGTCTTGTGTTGAAGGTCAGTGACTTGACCGTCAACTCGGCCAACTCGGGATGGTCTCCGCTGTCTGGCACACGGGAGTGGGCTGGTAAGTCGCTCTCTGCGCGGTGGACCAACGACCCGTGCTTGAACTGGTGGTCGAAGGTCCCTGCGCGTCCTGCGCGCTGTTCTGGCACTGCAGCACGTTCATGATCTCGGGACGGGACGCACCCCGGCACGAGCCCGACGGCAAGCAGGCGAGACGGCGGGGCCGCTGGTGATGGTGGTGGGGACTCGAGCGAGAAGGGCGGACCGTCTAATGAAGCCACGGCTACGGGGGGTCGCGGGCATGAGTCGATCGCCGTTTTGATGCGATCGACCTTTATATAGATCGACCGTTCGCGGAACCGTGCGTGAGGCCGAGCGCTCGCCATTGCGAAGGCATACCCTTGTTTACTGTCTCTCAGCGTTTTGCGGAGGTAGCGGACGAAGGCAACGTCCCCGCTGGATGGTATTGTAGAAAAGCGCTGAACAGTTCTGATTCAACAAGCGTCGACACTCGCGAACAACTGCCACCTCTGGACGCATCGCAAGTGTGGCGTCTAGACGGCTTTGAGCACACCGAACGGACTAAGACCTTCGAGGTGTGAGAAGGATCGAAGGAAATGGCTCAGCGATCCGCCACTGCGATGTCCCTTCGCTCCCGTCCTCGCAGAGTCTGCACCACCTATTGGTGCACCGGCACCGCATCGCTCCGTTTGAGAACGATCTGAGAACGGCGTCAGTGCGTCCTTCCGCGAACTGTGTCGTGCAGTGCAAAATGGAGCTGCTCACCACATAGGGCATGCCTATAGAGGTGCACATCGTTATAGGTTGGATGCATACACGCCACCGTCGTCGGTCTTTCATCTCGGTGAAGAAAGTATCGTCAGCGGCATTCGTTGCTTCCCATCCTCGCTACCTCGCGTTCATTTTGCTTGCTGCAGTCGCGGTACCGCCTGTCAACGGCGGCGGCCCGTCGTTCGCAGCAGCTTCCGCTGCGAAGCGGTTAGAGAACGCGAGAAAGAAACGATAATACGAACGAGACTTGGTCTCAGTTGCTGCAAGAGGGGAATGTTGAAGCTGAAACCGGAGTCCAGAGACTCCAGAGTCTGGACGCAACAAGCTACGGTATCGGCGCAAGCCGTTTGTCTGAATCTAGGCCACTAGTAAAGGGGGCGTACAATGATGGAACGACTCTATCTCTCGTGGTCTCTGCTCACGGCACGGGTGTCGGCGTCCGCCGCTTCGAGTGCATGCGAACGATCCTGGAAGCCGTCGCCGCAAGTTTCCGGAACGCCGCGAACTGCGCGGCCGAGATCTCGAGCGACGCGTCGTTGAGGCAGCACATCGTGCCGACAACCTGACCGCCGTGGCCAATGAGCGGGAACGCGCAGTAGAAACGCACGCCGAGCGCGTCCACCGCGCCAAACCTGTTGACGCGGATGTCGGCCTCGGGGTGCGCGACGACGAGCGGCTTACCGTTCTCCATCATCATGTGCGAGCAGATCGTGCCCTCGCGCGGGATGCTGATGTTGCGCATCGCGTCGGCGTTGGACGCCACGGCGTAGTACACGTCGCGGTCGACGACCGAGATCGCGCTCATGGCGCAGCCCATCTCCTTGGCCGCGACGTCGCAGAGGATCTCGAGCTCGGCGAGCGCGGCGAGCTCTGGCACGCTAATGCGGCGCACCGCGAGAAGCCGTGCGTCTTCATTGGCTGGCACGGGCGTCGACACGGCGGTTGTCGCCGCGTCGCCCGTCGAGTCGAGCTGGTACGAGCGGTGGTCGTCCGAGCGCAGATCCGCATCGCTGAACGCGGCGACGTGGAGCCGGTCGAGCGCGTGGAGGTGGTCGTCGTCCGAGCTCGTGGGCGTGACCAGCACCACGCACGGACTGACCGATTCTTCTGACGACTCTTCGCGGAGCATGCAGCGGATGAGGTGCAGCACGCCATTCTTGCGCTGCTCGGTCGGCGCGTTGCGCAGCGCGTTGTGCAGCAGCTCCTTCAGCAGCGCCGCCGGGGGCTTGGCGTTGGTTGCGTCGGGCCCCACGTGGGTCCCCAGCAACGTGGCAGCTGCCACGTTGCTGTACTCGGCCTGGTCGACGCGCGCCAGGCACGCCACGCACGCGCGGATCTGTGCGATCTCGAGCGCGGCCACACCGCTGCGCTGTCTCGCGCGCTCGTGCTTGCTCGAACAGTCGGCGCAGACCGCCTGGCCGCATAGCCGGCACAGCTTGGCGACCAGGAGTCGCTTCCAGCAGATGTTGCATGGCGTGTTTGTCGGCGGAAGGAACCGCTCGCTGTCGACCAGCACCTGGATGCCCAGCCGCTGGCGCCGCACGAGCGTCATGAGCGACCGCGTGCTCTGCGCGAGCTTGAGCAGCCGGCCTTTGGTGGCCTTCTCCGCTGCCATCGAGCGGCCCCAGCCCCTCCCTGTGGCCGACAGACCAAACTGTTTCTGGACGTGGCACTCGGCGAAGAGCGTCACGCGCGTCGATGTATTCGCCGCGCGCTTCGCATTGGCCGACGGAGGATTCGCTGGGGCGGACCGGGATCGGCTGGAGATCTCCACGTCCTCCGCCTCTGGACGCAGCAAGTACCCACACAAGGCATTCCCCAACGACGTCGACGCAGCAAGTGGCGCACTACCGGAGACATCGATGGCCTGCATCGTCGTCAGGAACTTCTCGACGATGCCAGTGCCCGCTTCGCCGCGGTACACGGCGTCCAGGAAGCACCACTCCTCGCGGGTGGCCGTCCACCCCGGCTTGGCGAATGTCGCGCTCTTGACGGACAACTCGACGAGCTCCGAGCCGTCGCGCGTGCTCGACTGCGCTGGGAACACGTCGTGCTTGACGTCCACGCGGTGGATGAGCGAGCCGTCTCTGCACTGGTCGCCGAAGACGTCGCGCATCTGCTGCGCGTGCTGCTCGCTGCTGTAACTCTGCAGCACGTTGAGGATCTCGGCGACACACGCGGGTACGGCGCCCATGGCCAGCACGCCGAACCACCCGGCCTGCTGGCGTGTGTACACGGCGAAGTCGCCGCATTCACACTCGTGCTGCTGCCACCGCGCTGGGCCGACCCGTGAGGACTGCAGGACGTCGGGCCAGCTGATGCCGAGCTTGGTATCGAGCGCGAGCGCCGCGAGCTCGTCGTCATCCAGCTTGACGCGGCGACTGTGCAGTACCGCATCGGGCGTCAGCGGAATATGAGCCTGCGGCGGGCTATGTACGTGTTGTCCTTTGTATGGCATTCTCGAAATGGCGGTCGGCACGGCGCTGGCACGACGGACAACTGGTCGGCGGATCAGTCTTTGGAGAGCGAGCAAACGCGACAGAGCTCGACGACGGCAAGCGCTGGAGGCGACGTGCGGTGGTTCGACGTTACTGCACGGCAGAGGTGCCCAGTCTGTCGTGGTTGCCCCCACGACACTCATTTCGCAGAAGGAATCCGCGGGGTGATTGTGTGGTGCGTCCGCCGTGTCGCTCACTCGTTCTTTACAAACGTAGACAGACCCCACGCGTCCGCCATGATCACACGAAGATGATGACGTGGCGTTCGCAGAGGCGTGCGACGGTGGAGTCAGTCCGCAGTGGCGAGTCGGGTCGCTGCCTCTGGAGTCCAGACTCGAGAATACTGCAAAAAGTGGGGAGTGCATTTCGCACGAATCAGTACATTTGTCATTTGAATTTAAAATTCGATTCGAAGTTCTCCCGGGGGGGGATCTCGTCTGGACCCACGCCGACGCTTGAAGCAACAAGGCAGCTGCCTGAGTGCACCACGGCAAGCGTCACCTACGTTCAACGAGAGAAAGATCTACGCTGCCGGTGGAAGGAAGGAACGCGGTTAGCTCTGCGTGGGTACTGTACGGCCGAGGGCGAGGCCGATGGTGTCCGGCCACACACTTGTGTCACAAGAGCTTCCACTTTCTGGTTCTCGGTCGCGTGACGGTAGTGGCGCATCAACTCATGGCCATTGCCGCACAGAAACTGCGCGTACTTGAAGTTGCGTGTAGCCACGCAGCCTGCCAATGCCGCGCAAGAAAAAGTGTCGGGAAGAACAATCGTCTTCCGGTGGCGAGAGGCAGTGACAGATCCCTCCGCGATCGAGATGAACAAGCGACGAGGCGAAGCGCACACTTGGATGACGAGCGGAATGTTCGATCCCGCCGGCCGCTGGGGAGATCCAGCAGCAAGGTCGCTTCTGGCTGGCCACTGTGGCCAACTTCAACGACGTGTTCAGAAAGGAGAACACGCGTATCGTTATCCAGCAGCTGCCGAACGCGGAACAACACGACCGTGAGACCAGTTTGTCCCATCCTTGTAAGACACCGTTCGATGTTCAGACCAGTCGGATCACACCGCGGCCACGCTCCCCAGCCTAGGGCCCACGGGTGGCGACCATGCCGGTCTCACGACACTAGCGGCATGCAGTAGTCGTGTCGATTTGACAGTAGTGGGCCATGCTCCACGCGAGAGTCGATTGTCCTGAGCCATCGTCCACTTCGCTAGATGTGTTCCTACCGCACCTGTTCCTCCTGATGAATGAATGGGGATCGAAAAGATGAAGATGAGGACGTCTGATGTTACATAAAAGATACACATGGATGCTACACAACTCTGCTACCGAAGGGGGCTTGGTCGGCTCTCCCTGCACACACGTCCGAGCACATACAACGCACGCACACACACACACACCCACACACACACGCTCACCTCCCACGCCTGCGACGAAGGCCCCTTTCAGAACGCCGTCGCGGCGGAGGACGCGCGGCCGTCCGCGCGCTGCTTGCAACCACCTTCGACCAGCAGTTGGTCGTAGAGGTGGTCCTGCTCGATACGCTGCGTGGCCTTGCGCACGACCCGCGTCGCCGTCGCCGCGAGCTTCTGGAGCGACGAGTACTGCGACGCCGTGAGCTCGTGGGTCTTGGTGTCCACGCAGCACAGCGAGCCGAGCACCGTGCCGTCGCCCGCGAGCAACGGGAAGCCGCAGTAGTAGCGGGCGCCAAAGTTCTGCACGGGGCCGCACTGGCCAAAGCGGATGTCGGCCTCCGGGTGCGGCACCACGAGCGGCTTCTTGTCCATGATGATGTGCGAGCAAAACGTGTCCGCGCGCGGGAACCGCGCCTCGCGTAGCATGGGCAGGTTCGCGCCGAGAATGAGCTGCACGTCGCGGTCGATGACCGTGACCATCGTGGCGAAGCAGCCGAGCTCCTCTGCCGCGAGGTCGCAGATGATGTTGAGCTCCGGGATGTTGCCGACCTCGCGCAGGTGCTCGTTCTCGATGGCCTGCAGGCGCTGCTCCTCGTTCTCCGGCATTGGGTGGTCTGGTCCCTGGTGCGGGTTGCGTGGGTTGATCAGGTAGCCGCGGCCGTCGGCCTCGGCGAGCTCGGCCTCGTCCGCGTCCACCGGCTCCACGTGAACGTACTCGAGTGCATTGGACACCTCGTTACTGGAGACGCCGAGCGTCGTGAGAACGACGCCGGGCGAGCCGTGTCCTCGGTCGCACCGAATGGACGAGAACGGCGAGCTGCCGCGGTCTTCCTGCTCGATCATGCACTTGATCACGCTTAGCACGGACGCCTGCTTGTCGGCCGACTCGGCGTTGTCGAAGGCGTCCTGGAGCAGGTTGCGCAGCAGCGCGGACGCGCGCTTGGCGTCCGTCGAGTCGCGGCGAATGCGCGGCGCCGCGAGGCTCGTGTACGTCAAGTACGAGTAGTTGGTGCGGTCGACGCGCTCGATGCACACGTCGCAGACGCGGATGTGCTGCACGTGGACGCGGTGGCTGCGCGAATCGAGCGTCTCGCGGTAGTGCTTGGCCGAGCACGACTGGCACACGCCCTGGCCGCAGAGCCGACACATCTTGGCCATGAGCAGGAACTTCTCGCACTGCATGCAGCGCGTGTTGGTCGGCGGGAAGAGCTTGGTGAGGTCGATGACATTCTGCACGCCGAGCCGGCGCCGGCGCACGATCAGTGGGAGCCGCGCGCAGCTGCGCGCCATCTTGACGAGCCGGTGCTTGACGGCCTTGTCGGTCGCCGTCGAGCCAAAGTTGGGCATGTAGAGTCCGCCAAAGTGGTGCTGGTTCGTGGTCATCGCGAGCTCGGCGTAAAAGTGGACGCGCGTCATGCGGCGCGGCGGCGGCCCCGTCGCCGCCTCGCTCTCGCTGCCAGCGCCAGCGCCGCTGCCGTCCTGGTCGGGCTCGGGTTTGAGCAGGTACCCGGAGACGACGTTCTGGATGTACTTGGTGCGGCTCGGCGAGAGCCCGGCGACGATCTCCTGCGGGCGGATCGACGTCATGTGCTTCTCGAAGGTCTCGTCGCCCGGGGGAGCCCCCTCGGCGCGCGGCTGCTGGTAGACCGCGTCGAGGTAGCACCACTCCTCGTGGCTCGCGAGCCAGTTGGGCTTGTGGAAGGTCGCGGTCTTGACCGAGAGCCCGACGAGCTCGCTCTCGTCGCGCGGGTCGGCCGTGGCACGGGACAGCTCCTGCGACTCCTCGCTCTCGAGGTCGGTGTTGTACACGAAGCAGCCGTCGCGGAACTGGTCGCCATAGAGCGCCTCCATCTTGCGCAGGTACTGCGAGTTGTCGCTCGCGTGCATGACGCTCACAAGTTCGGCGACGCTGCCGGGCACGACGCCGATGGCAAGCACGGCGTACTTGTGCGGCGCGTCCTCCTTGACAAAGATGGAAAAGTCGCCGTTGTACTCCTGCCACTTCCACTTGGCCGGCCCGGCGTTCGTCGAGCGCAGGATCGAGTCCCAGTGGATCTTGCGCTTGGTCTCGTAGGCGAGCCCGACGAGGTCTTCGTCGCTGATGTTGACGGGCCGCAGGCGGTACCCGGGCGTGGACGACACGCTCAGGAACGACGCGGTCGAGTCACCCGACGACCCGCGGCGGCCTTTGCTGCGCCTCGCGCCCGTGGGCTTGTCGGGCGTGCGCAGCCGCAGCGGCGGCGCCTCGGGCGTGGGCTTGGCGCTGTCGCTCTCGTTCTTTTCGTCGTCGTCATTTCGCTTGGTCTCTTCCTCGTGGAGCAGGTCGTTCACGAGCGCGTCGACCTCGCGCTGGCCGATCTGGCGGACCTCGTAGGTCGGTGTGCGCGGCTGGGAGCTGCGGGGCATCGGATACTCAGTCGGGTCTGGGAGTCTCGGGGGAAACTTGGAGAATGAGTCACATATGGATGCGCCGGCCATCACGAGGCGGGGGGGCAAGGCGAGCGAGACAATCGAAGGAACCAGCAGGGAGGGGGGGCGAAAGAACAGAGACGAACGGACGGACGGACGAGCCGAGAGAAGGACGGGCGGGCGAACACCGCACCTCGTCTGCAGGCTGCGAGGGCTCAGCAACGCGGTGTCGACTTCCGGAGAGAGATGACGACTCGCGAGTGTCCAGAGCGTTCCGTGAGCGAGGGGAGGGGAGGGGAGAGAGACGAACGAGGCCCAGCGACGATGGAGATCCCACGCAGCTGAAGATGGCGGTAATTCCGTTAGGCTTCTGCAATGGAGGGGCTGCAGTTTGGCCTGCGATAACGCATACTACGGTTAAACGACAGGGACTTCGATACATGTGAATTCGACTCTGAAAGACTGGACCTTCTACCTGTTCCAAGCGCATACCCGCTGCAAACGCATATCAAATGACACGCGTGTGGTCGTTCGTTCCACGGATCCGCTCACACTCATCGAAAAGCGACGCGGCCGGCGTGAGCCCAGTACGAGGCTGGTCCGGACTGGACCTGGACTCCGCACCGCAAGCTTTCTTCCTTCAGTGGCGGCTGAGCGGCGCGAGCCAATCGCCAGCGGCCGCCGCGATTGCGCGGGATCGGATTGCTTGCTTAAGTCTACTGTACTTCGTATAATAGCAGCAACTACTGCACGTTTGACACTTCCGAGTCAAAAACAGATCCGCAGCAAAAGACAGAGATGGAGATTCTCTGGTTTAACAGTTCCACGCATGTTCGCGTCCGATTCCTGCGCCGGTCGCCGAAGGCGCGACGCGCGACACGCGTCAACGGCGGCGAAGCCATGTGGAGAGCGAGGCTCTGGGGGGTGAAATCCGAACGCGGTGGCGACCCACACAAGCCTGATGTGGCGACCAGGAGCCGGCGGTGTGTTGCTTGGCGCTGGCGTGTTGGCTCGTGGGATATCACCGTCCCAGACCAAGAGAGCGAGCGCGGCAGCGTGTCGAAACGAAGCCATCGACAAGGTGGTGAGACGGACAGGATCCAGAGCCTCCCATACCCGATAGATCGGGGGCTTGTTCGATTCAGCTCCTATACTTCACACATCTAGCGCAACCCGTGATATATTATATTCGATGAGTTCAGCCGTGTTCCGGACCGTGTCGGTGCATCTGCCAGCGGTGGTGGTCGATCTCGAGTTGTGTTCTTGCCACGTGCGAAGGGCAATGCAGTGGCGCCGTACAGTGCCACTAGACGCTTCTGGCAGCATCGCACGATTCTGGTATAACCATCAGCGTGAGGTACACCGCTGGAGGCAGCCTTCGTGGAGATACTCCAGGCGCGTTGTGGGTCCACGAACGCTGCGCGATGGCCAGCGCGGTCTGTTGATCCTTCCAGGCGAAGCCGACCGAGCGAGAAGACCCTCAGTGAATCATCGTGGGAGGATCCCCCCACCGCTCAGTCCGTATTGTAGGCTCGGACACTGCAGAGCCACCGCAAACCGCCTTGTTCCGTGGTGTTTGCGAGACTGTATCCACACTTGCGTGCGCGTATTCGTTGCGTGTTCGATGCGTGTGGTGGCAGTGGGCAGTTGCCAATAATAATTCGCTGGATCCATATCATTTCTCACATGGCAATCAGTCGCGAGGCGAGAGAGAGAGCAAGCCACTGATGGCCGTAGTCGGTCGTGGGGCTTTTCCCACTAGGTCTCTGATCTGGCGGCCCCTCGATGCCAGCCATGTCTTCAGCGCCTGTGGCCAGCACCGCTGGCCCAGCAGCCCCGAATGGAAGCGTACGTATCGCAGCGTAGGACTCAAGCAACGGCGCCGGTGGACCCTCGATTTGCTCCCGTTGGAAGCTCTCGTTCGAGTGGTCTCCCCCTCCTACGTACAGTTACAGATACGGTCGTCGCGGGCCACGGGAGTCGTGTCACAATTGCGTTCCACATCCGTAGAAGTATCGCTCCTACAGATCGCCAATCGTCGCGTTCAGCAAGCGGAAGATGTCCCAGGGCTCAGCAGCACCGTTCTTGTATTGTGTTCGATCTACGTTCAGGAGAAAGAGAAAACAGTCGAGAGGCGTGTGGCTGGATGGAAGGCCCTCCCCCACCGTGGAGTCAGAAATCTGGCGAGTCTCGCTCACTCCATGGCTCACATCTCACCTTGTTTACGAAGGACGCATCTCTTTTTAGAAGTTGAAGTGGAACGTTCGCCCGCCCTGCTGGAAGAACTGTCCGCCACCGAACGGATTGCCGCCGAACGGGTTCTGCTGTTGCTGCTGCTGGCCATTGCCGGTCACATCTTCGCCGCGGTCGTAGCGTGCTCGCAGCTCGTCGTCCGCCAGAATCTCGTACGCCTCGGCGATATCATGGAACTTCTTGTTGACCTCTTCCCGGATGCTCTCCTCTTTGTCGGCGTGCTTGTCCGGGTGCCACTCGAGCGCCTGCTTGCGGTACGCCTTCTTGATTTCCTTCTGCGACGCGTCGCGAGCCACGCCCAGGATCTTGTAGTAGTTCTTGTTCTTGCTCTGCTTGAGCGCGGCCTCGGCGCGGTGCACGGCCTCCTGGTACGCGCGGTTCGAGTTGTCGAGCTCGGCCGCTCGCCTTGCGAACCGCACCGCGTCGTCAAAGTGTTCCTGTCCCAAGTGGGCCTCGCTGAGCTTGACATGCGCGTCCGCGTGGTTGTCGTCAACGTGCACGACCTGCTCGCAGGCCGCCTGCGCCTTGGCGTACTGCTTCAAGTGGATCTGGCACTCGCAGAGCTTGAAAAACAGGTCCTTGTTCATGGCCGCGTGGGACGGGTCCACGTCCAGCGCGGACTCCCAGTCCTCGACGGCCTCTTGCCACGCGCTGCGCTCCATGCTGCCCTCGGCGTTGTTGATGAACTTGAGCACCTTCTTGAGCTGGCGGTAGAGCTTCTTGAGCCCTTTGTGTTCCGGGTCCGAGTGGAGTCCCTCGCGGAAGTGCGTCAGCGCCGCGTCGAGCGACCGCTTGTCACCGATCTACCCGTAGGAATCCACGTAATCAGCCACTCGCTCCATACGCACTGTACTACATAGATACGTTTGCCTTACCGAGTAGAAGACTTCGCCTCGCATTTGCAGCGCCGGCAGGTTCGATCCCTCGAGCTTGAGCACGGTGCCGAGATCGGCGATGGCGTCGTACGGGCTTTGTAGCGACACGCTCAGCTGCGCGCGCTCGAGCAGCAGCGAGATGCTCGACACCGCCGTCTCGTCAATCACCTGCGTCAAGTACGCGTGGGCGCTGTGGTAGTCGCCACGGCTCTGCGCGCGGCCGGCCTCGTCGATGTAGAGCGCGCACTGGTTGCTCTTCTCGAGTTGCTGCGTCGCCGTCGCGTCGCCGGGGAAGATCTCGATCACGCGCGTAAAGTCCGCCGCGGCCTCTGTGC
>JAADVV010000567.1:0-14565 GCA_023335905.1 Pythium pyrilobum
CTCACGCTCTCCATTCCACGCCCTAGCCCTAAAAGGCGCTGAACCTGCACGAAATAAAAGCCAATCACTGTGAACATTTGACAGGCCCACCGTTTCGCTGTCGGTCTCCGACTGAAATGCTGAATTGTCGAAGTTGGCGGCTCGAGCGGAGCAGACACATACCTATCACGACGGCACGACATTCAAACAGAGGTTTTTGAGTGCACAAGGGATGGGTGAGTGTGAGTTGTGTGTTGACGACTCCGGTCTATCTACACGGGCCACGCGCGCTTGGACCTTCCGGATTACCTCGCGCGGTTCTCGTGACGTAATGGGGACCGAGTGAGAGAGAGCGCGTCGCTGCTGGCTCCGTGACTTACATGGACGGACCATTAGTTCCCTTGGTTTTCTTTTTCCACCAATTTTTCCTTGATCCGTCCGCGGTGCCAACGTTCCAATGCTTGGCCGCGTCTAAAAATGTGCCGTGGATTTTGTCAGCTCCATGTCAGTTCGTGAGGAACTCCCTCCCTCGCTCCCTTGCTGTCCGCATGCATCTGGCTTTTTTCCACGATGCAACTCTTTCTTTTTCAGAGACGGTTACGGTCTTAGGTACGGTTGCAGGGGGAATGCGAACTTAACGGGTTGTACGCCGCCAAAAAAAATTGGCGCGAGATCTCCAGGACCCATCGGCTCCAAAATGGCGTTGTGCACCAAGGGCAAGGAACTCTTGCGCGAGCTGCAGCGCAGCGACTGGCTGTCGCCGTACAATGTGCGTCGGTTGGGTAGATACGCTGACTACTAAGTAGCTGAGCGCAGATATGGCCGTTCTCATCATGCTGTGGGGACGCGTGTGCAGGACGAACTGGTGCGTCAAGTCGTGGAAGAAGTCAGCGTGCTGCACGAGCAGATTCTCGACAAGCTGAGGTACGTGACCCTTGAAGAGACCCAATGATCCCATGGTATGCGCTGACTCCTTCTTGCTGGATACCGTTCGTGTGGGGTCGTTGCGTGGTCGCAGAACATTTGGCGACGAGATCGAGCAGCACCAGTCGGTGCACTGCGGTTTGATCGTCAACCACCAGTGTCTGCTGCGCAACAAGCGCTGCATCCTCGCCTACCTGTACGTCCGTCCGTCCGTTCGTTCGTTCGTCCGCGCCATGATGGCCGAAATGGGTCGAACTTTCATCTTGTCGTCACTGCATATCACGGATTCTCATCCTACCGTGTGTGGTCGTCTTCCCCTCCTTGCTGCGTAGATACGAGCGCGCGGAGAAGGTCAAGAACCTGCGGTGGGAGACGGGTACGATCATTCCTGCCAACCTCGCGCCAAAGTACGTCTTCTCGCGGCTGCTGCCTCTCTCTTGCTGTCTTTTCGCATGCCGTTTGCCACGTCCTGTCATCCGCACGGAAGCTGATCGATCACACGTGGCCTCGTGTCCTGCCAGCTTGAACCCGCGCGAGATCCAGTTCTTTCACTCGTACGACCAGCTTCTCACGGACTACATGGCTGACTTTGAGCTGGACCTCACCGCCGTACGTTCGTTCATTATGGCGTCGGCTCTGGCCAATGTCACGCGCTGATGTCTCTTCTTTTCCAATTTCGTTCGTGGCGGCAGGACGCCAAGCCGCCCAAGGATCTCTACGTCGAGGTCCGCGTGCTCCAGGGCTGCGGCGAGATCATGACCGAAAACGGGCTCGTCAATCTCGAAGCCAACTCGACCCACTTCCTCAGACGCGTCGACGTCGAGCAGCTCATCCGCCAGGGGCTGCTCGAGCAGATCCAGCATTGAATGAAAGAGCTGCTGGAAATGTAGCCATGTCATCATTCTTATTGGTTGAAATAGGTGCTAAATATCTCTATAAATGCATCTGATTGGTTGAAACTCGGTTCACCAATAGATTGGTGCGGAGCCAACCAACCCAATCGCCATCCTCGGTCAGCACTTCCAAGCGACACGGTCGGTCCCTCAATCGCTCTCGACCATGGCGAGCTCGTCGGCGCAGGTCGCGGCAGCGCAGGCCACGCTCGCGCGCAACCTCCTGTCCTCCGTGCTGGCGCTGGCGTTCCCGGACAACCTCATTTCCGATGCCGACGCGCAGTGCGACTTCCTCGCGCAACTCCCGCAGCTCCACGCGCTCTTGACGCAGCACAACGTGTTCGACGTGGTCGTGGACGGCAAAGCCTTCGACAAGTTCCTCGCGCGGCTCTTTGAGCTCATCGATACAGCGCAGGGCGTGGACCGCGCCGTCAAGGCCGCGGCCTTCGAGCTGCTGCTCGTGGTCGTCGAGCAGTGTCCGCTGGACGCGCTCGAGGCGATCGTACCCAAGCTCACGGAGCGGATCCTCAAGATGGTCAAGTACATCAAGGACGCACCGCTCGTGGTGGCCCGCGCGAGCGACGTCGCGCGCGTGCTCGTGCGCCACGTCGAGCTGTACAGTCCCGAGTCGCGCCGCGATTTCCACGACTGGGTCTCCAAGCTGCTGCCCGCGAGCGCCGCCGTGCTCGGCGAGCTGGTCGCCAAGACGGCGGCGCTCACGCAGGAGGACGTCGTGCTCTTCGCGAGCGTGACTGGTGTGTTCACGGAGCTGCTCGAGGTCTCGCCCAGCGCCGTGCGCAGCACGCTGAACAAGCTCGAGGCCGCCGTCGCGGCGCTCGTGCTGTACAAGTCGCCGATCTCGGCGGACGCCACGGCCGTTGCGACGGCCGCGCAGTGTCTCGCGGCGATCTCCAACGCCTCGGACAAGTCGCACCAGTTGTGGAAGCAGATCGTGGACAAGGCGATCGAGATGGCTCACCAGCTCGTGGACCCGCTTGCCGGCAAGCGGCTCGTGACGGCCCCGGAGCCGACAGGCTTGAAGGTCTGGCTGCGTGAGAACGGCGGCTCGAGCGGCGCGTCGGACCTCGAGGCGCTGGCCGTGTACGAGCGCGTGGAGGCGTTGCTCCGGCGCCTGAATGCCGTGGTGCTGGTGCTGGAGGAAAGCGTGAAGAACCGATCGATCTCGGAGCGCGAGGTGCAGCTCGTGATGAACGACATCATCACGCTCACGCGCCGTGTTGTGACCGTGCGCGCCCACGAAGTCGGCAAGCAGAGTGCGATCTCGGAGGACGGCTTCCGCCTGCCGGCGAGCGTCGTGTACGGTGCGCTCCCGCAGATCCACGCGCTAGGTCTGCGTTGTCTCAACGCCCTCGTGTCGCGCGCCGGTCTCTGCGGGCTGCGCCACGCGAGCAAGATCGCCAAGGTGCTCGTGCTCGCGTCGGAGAACGTCCAGTCCGAGTCCCACGCGGCGCTGTACGACGCCGTGGCCACCTGCGTGCGCGTGCTCGGCGCCAGCACGCTCGAGAAGATCGGCCAGCCCCTGCTGGACCACCTGGTCGCTCAGTGTAAGCAGGACTTGCTGGACGACGACAAGGCCAAGAAGAACGATGTCGATGACGCCAAGGCTGTCATCACCGACGGGAAGGGAAAGGGCGGCAAGGGCAAGAAACGCAAGCGCCAGATCGGCGACCTGTCCCAGTTGGCTGCCGATGCTGGTGCGGGCAATGGCGCGCTCTTCCTCTCGGCCCGCAACCAGCGCGTGCTCGTGGGCAACGTGGACGCGGCGCTCGCGGCGATCGCGACTTGTGTCGTGGTCTACGGCGGCTTGCTGCCGGCGGACACGCGCTCGCTGGCGAGTGAGGTCGCGCTGCTCGCTGTGCAGCAGCAGGTCAAGCGCCGCGCAATGCGGGTCGCGGCGGCGCCGCGCCACGGCGTTGACAGCATCGCGATGCTGCTTCTGACTGACGCCGTCACGGCGGACGCCAACAGCGCGCACGCGACGAACCTAGTCAGGAGCGTGGACTACTGGTCGTCGCCGAGCTGCGCGTCGTCGCTCGCGCAGCTCCTCGCGCTCAACACGAGTGAGGCTCTCGTGCACCCGCGCGGGCCGCCGCTGTCGCTCAACTTCGACAACGCCATCCAGGCGCACACGGCGCCACCCGCGGCGAACAGCGGATTCCTGAGCCGCAGCAATGGCGGCGGCATCGTGCCGGCAGCCGCCGCTGTGCGTGGCCGTCTCGACTGGGAACGCGAGGAGCAGCAGCAACACGCGGTCTCGGAACCGGAGGACGAAGACCGCGTCAAGGAGAAGATCAGCAAGCGTGCCAAGGTAGCGGAGGAGCAGGCCGACACGCCGATGGAGGAGTCGACGGCCGTCGAGGAGGAAGCCGATGAGGAGGAAGCCGAGGACGACGAGGACTACGACGACGAGCGTCCTGTGGCCGTCGAGTCGAGTGGCGACAACGCCGCGGAAGGTGAAGACGAAGATGATGACAACGACGACGACGACGAGGCTCCCGCGCCAGCGGCCACGTCGACTTCCAGCACCGTCGCCGTCGCTGGCGCGGACGATGATGGTGACGACGATGAGTTCCCAGATATCGTGGTCGACGACGACGACGACGAATAAAGCCAGAGAGTAGTGTGTGTAGGTTCATTCGTTCTTCAACATAGATGCGCGCGCCAACTTCCTAGCAATGCTCCTACGGTAATACTTACTACCAGAATGCCATTTTCCTACGCGTCCAGATGGAGGTACCCACCTTCGTCGAGCTCTCGGTCGTCCAACAGCGGCGACCGCATCGACGCGTCCGAGATGAGCCGCACTTCGTCGTCGGCGAGCAGCGTGTACTCGCCGCTCGCGCCGCCCTTCTTCCGCGGCGGGTACGTCGCAGCCGTGTCGTTCGCCGGCGTGGACGTGTGCTGCACGAGCAGCAGCACGCCGACCGCGATGCTGAGCAGCGCGAGCGGGTACCCGGCCCAGTTCTTGGGCGAGAACGAGTCCTCGTTGTTGTAGAAGATCGCACCGCCGATGACGCTGAACGAGATCCAGCAGGCCTGGAAGATCGGGAACACGGTCATGATGTCGCCGAGCGACGTGGCCATGTTGAGGAAATGGGTCTGGATCACGATGAACACGAACATGCCGCCGATGAACACGTACGTGAGCGGGTAGTGGAACTGGTTGCGGCCTTGGAGCGAGAGCCGGATCATCTCGGCCGAGCACTTGGCGAGCAGCACGGTCATGGAGCCGATCATGCCCGAGCAGATCGCGTAGTAGTACGGCACGCGCGCGGGCGACGTGACGCCGTCGAGCAGCTCGGCGATCGGGTACTGGCGTACGGGCTTTCCTGGAGGCACGGGCGACGAGGAGCCGTCGCCGCGCACAAAGCCCGTGAGCTCGTGGGGGCCACCGGGGCTTTGCTGGTGCTGGCCTAGGTGGTTTTGTTGGTTTTGTTGGTGGTGGTGAAAGTGTTGGTGGTACCGGTCCTCCATGGTGCCGAGCCGCGCCTCGATGCGCTCGATGCGTTGCTCGAGCTGCTTCATGACCTGCTTCTGCTTGCGCTTGGACGACTGCATTTGGTTCTTGAGCCGGTGCGCGACCGAGCCCTTGATGGTCGCGAGCATGCTCACGATGAGTACGCCGACGACCACGATGTAGATGACAAACTCTGCAAGAGAGAGAGAGAGAGAGACATCCCCGCCAACAAAGTTAGACGCGCCTCTCCGCCAAGACGGGGACCAAGACGGCAGAGTTCGATGTGTATTATACCTTGCCGCACGAAGCGGAGCTCGAGCTCGGGCAGCGGATAGTCCGTGTTGGGCTCGGCGATGAAGGCGATGAGCACGACGCCGGCGATGACAAAGATGATGCCGCCCAGATCGGTCTAAAAGGCACAAACCCACACGGTTAGTCACCGACAGAAACAACCCCTGCCTCGAGTTGATAGTCGCTTTGGGGGGGTCGCGGAACGTACCAGGTACAGCGCCTCCTTGTTGAGAAAGTACGCGGCGATGACATTCGCGACTAACGTGGATCCGCCGCCGAGGGCAGCGACTAACGACTGCGTCGCGAATCCGAAGGCCGTGAAGTCGCCGAGGCTCCCGAAAATCACGAGCGTGAGACCGAGCCACCAGAGCGGGCGCTGGACGTACGGCCGCTGCTCGTCATCGGGCAGCTGCGAGTCCTTGGCGTGCGAGAATTTCTGGATGTTGACGCCCAGGTTCGAGATCACGGAGGCGCCCACCGCGAGCGTCGCGCCGAACGTCTCGCCCTGCGTCATTGCTGCTTGCTTTGTGGGTGTCGGTGGGCGCTCGCAATCAGCCTTCTTCCCTCTCTTCAACGACCGCGATGATGGGTCGGGTTTCCTCCGACCTTTCGAGAGCCACTATACCCAGATTCTAAACCCATTTGACATGTTGACGACCAGGAAGTCTTTTCACTGATTGGGCTGTGAAACCACCCTGTTTTTGGCGGTGGTACGTTGAAGTCGAACCGGCCGGCGAGGGGTATTTCTGGCAGGGTCAGTTCAGGCATGAGGAGGCGTGGCGCAGCCGATGCAGATAGACCGACCGCGGGCACGCCGCTTCGCGCCGCAAGTCTAACGCACGCGTGAGCGGAAATCGCCGCACCGATAGACCGATCGAGACTGACCAGGGGCGACGCGGGGAAGACGGCGGCAACGACGGCGACAACGACGACGCCACGGGTCTAACGAGGCCCCTCCACCAACTTCCCTCTTATTCGTCGGTCGCCAACAGTTGGCGCCACAGTTCACTGTTTCCGTGGAAACGGCCCATAATCCAGGAAGTGCAACGGAGAAAGACGGCAAGCCGGGGGGGGAATTGGTAGGAAGAAGCATCTTCGCGACGCGCTCGCTCCACCACTATGAATCGGTACAAGGTCACCAAGCAGCTCGGCGACGGCACGTACGGGTCGGTCCTCAAAGCCGTCAACCGGCAGTCGGGAGAAGTCGTACGTGCCGAGATATGGCGTGCGATGTACACGATATGTGCTCACAGGACTAATCTGTTGAACGCTTTCACAGGTCGCTGTGAAGAAGATGAAGAAGAAGTTCTACTCGTGGGAAGAGTGCATGCAGCTGCGCGAAGTCATGGTGCGTCTTCCATGGCCAGAGCCCCACAGAGCAGAGTTCGTATCGCTGACAAATGGCTCTGTAATGTATATTTGCAGTCGCTGAAGAAGCTGAATCACCCCAACATCATCAAGCTCAAGGAGGTGATCCGCGAGAACGACGAGCTGTACTTTGTGTTCGAGTACATGGAGAACAACCTCTACGAGTGCATGAAGAAGCGCGACCGTCACTTCCCCGAGTCCAAGATCCGCAACATCATGTACCAAATGCTGCAGGGACTCGCCTTCATGCACAAGCACAGCTTCTTCCACCGCGACATCAAGCCCGAGAACATGCTGGTCAAGGGAGACATCGTCAAAGTGGCCGACTTTGGTCTTGCGAGAGAGATCCGATCGAGGCCGCCGTTCACAGACTATGTGTCCACGCGATGGTATCGCGCACCCGAGGTGTTGCTGCGCTCAACGACGTACAACTCGCCGATCGACACGTGGGCGATGGGGTGCATCATGGCAGAGATGTTCACGCTGCGTCCGCTCTTCCCGGGAAGCAGCGAAGGCGATCAGCTGTACAAAATCTGCTCCGTACTGGGCAGTCCGACCCACGCGACGTGGCCCGAAGGCATGAAACTCGCGGCGCAGATGAATTACCGATTCCCGCAGTTTGTGCCGACGCCGCTGAATCAGTTGATCCCGCATGCGAGCCCTGAAGCCATCCAGCTCATGAACGACTTGCTCAAGTTCGATCCGAACCAGCGCCCAACCTCAAGTCAGGCGCTGCAGTATCCATTCTTCCAGGTCAGCTTGAACATCGCCATGCCGCTCACTGTCTCCACGCCGAATGGTCGACCGGAGCGAGAAAGCGAGATCTACCCCGAGAAGGCGGGGACCTTTACGCCACCGCAGAAGTCTGCAGAGCAGGCATCCTCCGGTGGAAGCAATGGCTACTCAAACAAGAACCAGCAATATTCCGACGGCAGCTACGGTGGAGTCGGCGGTGGATATCGGCCAGGCGGTATTGCTGCCGCGACGGCAACCTATGGTAGCTCCGCCGTTTACGGTGCACCTCGCCCACCTCAACCGCGAAACGCTATGGCAGCTGTGGGCAGTACACTATTAGCAGGAGGAACACCCACGAACAGCGCCGGACGAGGACTCGATAGTGGAGGCCTCGGTAGCGACGCTGCGGGCAGTCGCTATACGCGGCAAGCGCGGTACGCGCCTGGTATGAACCTCTCTGGGGACGAAGACAAGTATTCCATGGCTGGTGGTGGTGGCGCCCGCCCGTACATCCCGACTACGTCTTCCACCGTCACCGGTGCGGGCCGGCCTACTGCAGGAGCGGCAGCGACTGTTGGTGTCGCTGGAGGTTTGGGAGGATACAGTCGGCACAACTTCTGAATACAAAGTGCGTGTGTTTTACAGATCGACAGCCGACTGTGCGTCGGCCGCGATCGCTTGTCGTGTGGCTCTGCCGCTGTGAACCGCACGACTGGTGAACGGAACGACGCGTACGCAGCACTACTTGAACATTTCTGCCTTGCAGCCACATTATGGCCACGGGCACGGCGCCAATATTTATACATAGCAAAAGGCACATGTGGATTGTTCCTCTCTCATCTCCTTATCTTATTTTTGGGGGGTTTCTCTGTGTACACGCGTCTACTGCTGGCCGGCGCCGGCCTGGGCCATGATCTCCTTCTCGACCTGCGCCATCTTGACGCCGAGCGCCTGGTACGCCTGCATGTACTTACCCGAGCAGCGGTCGATGCAGCTCATCTCGCCGACGTTGAGCTGGCCGTCGTTGTACTTGAACTGGCACTTCTGGAAGCAGACGCGCGAGAGGCGCTCGAAGAGGTCCGAGTACGACTGCATCTCGATCTTGGCCATCATGAACTGCTGCTGCGCCGCCGAGGGCTGCACGGGCGCCGCCGCTGGCGCGTTGCCGCCGCCCATCAATCCGCCGAAGTTCATGCTTGTCTTGTTGGGGGTGTCGCTCTAAATTGTGTGCCCATTGCACCGCCACTCTTTCTGTGGAGCCCAACGGATCCGATATCTGATTGGATGAAATAGAAAAGAGGGTATAGTGGTTATGCTGGAGGGTACGGAGGGTACGGTTACACGTTGAAGCGGCATCCCGCTGGTGCGCAAACCAAAATGCGTGTTGTCAGCGACGCCGGGAGGGAGATCATCGCGACCGATGAGGAGCTCACGAGTGCGAATCAGCTACAGCGAGACGGCTTGTCAAATGCGCAGCATATCAACCTATCAGCACGTAGTCTCTGCCGCTCTGAGGGTGCCACACAAGCTGAGGTATTGATTTTGTTGTCTCCAGTTTAACGTGCTGACGAGTCTCCAGGGACTAGAAATGGTACGCTGTCTAGCCACGGCTACGTCTTTCTTTCCTTGCTGCGTGTGTATCGCTGACTGTGTAGATAACTAGGCAACGCAACTGCGCAATCTGAACGTCTCCCACAATGCGCTCGCATCGCTGCGCGGCATCGAGCAACTCACAAACCTGCGGCTGCTACGCTGCCACGGCAACAGCATCAGCGATCTCAGCTACCTCACGTCGCTTCCGAGCCTCACCGAGTTGTGGGTAAGCGACAATCACATCGAGACGCCGCAAATCGCCTATTTGGCGGCAATCCGCTCGCTGCAGACGCTCGTTCTGCATCCAAATCCGTGCACGAATGCGACAAACTACGTGTGCGTCGATACTCAATCATCGCGTATTCCGCAGCGACAACGAGCTGACGGATGTGCTGTGTGTGGTCTGGGCGCTGGATGCAGATCGTACGTGGTGAAGACTGTGCCATGGCTCTTGCGCGTCGACCGCGTGGAAGTTGATGACGCGCTGCGACAGCAGAGCCAGCACGTCAACGAGCGCGCGTTCCTCTCGTCGGCTGCGACCGACGTGTCCGAGATCTCGCTCATGACGAGCCGATCTGACGGCGGCGGTAGTGTAGCCTCAACACAGATTGTTGAAGTAACGCGGTAACACTGACGATTGCTGTGCCTTCAGATGCCTTTTCCAATGCTGCCGAAGCCGTCTCCTGCAGTGAGCGAGTGGAGACTCCAGAATCTCGAGAGACTGTGAACGAATTACCACGGAAGCAAACGGCGCTGCCACCGACTGACAAGCAAGTACTGGCGACGCCCTCCGTAGAAGAGCCCGTGACGGAGCCGAAGAAGAAGAAAAAGGTACAACTGGCCCTGCTGGAAGAGATCATCGAGACGGGAGTCGCTGACATAGTGCGCGGGGGGACTCCAGATGACGGCAGAGGATTTCATGCGGGCCTTTCCGGTCCAGGACTTCATTCCACAGACAGAGAGTGCAATGGAGATCCAGAATTCGACCAACGAAGGCCACATGACTGCTGTGCTTCCTGGAGGTGGCAGTGGCGACGCCGACTGTCCACCGTTAACGAGCGATGGTGTCTCGAATCACGACGCTGCTGAAGAAACGCCGGTCGCCGTTCAAAGGAGTTTCTCACATACGTCAATATCGATGAGTCCGGACATGCCTGCACATTCGGTCTCTGCTATCTCCAATGCCGTACTTACACTGCCGTCGTTCGACGGCGACAGCATTTTCCAGAAGAAGAAACCTATCGTGGCTGCTGCTGCAAAGTCACAAAAGAAGCCACAAAAGAAGGCTCCGCAGGCAAACAAGAACACCGTCATCTCGCCGCCGGATCCGGCGCTGGCGGCATTCCAGCAACGCGAGTGGACGCTCTCGTACCCGAACAGCACCGTGAACGCGATCCATATCCGCAGCGATGGATCGGCTCTCGCCAAGTGGCCAAACGGAAGCGTAGCCATCAGCATCGACCGAGAGCGAGACGGGTTCCGGTGTTACGCGGCCCATAAAGACGGAGCGATCGCGCTGAGCTTTGACGCTGACGGCGTGGGCTTTATCAACTACTACCCGAGCGGCCGCATGATGATCTCCACGTCGTCTAGCGGTGACGGTCTCTACTTCTCGAACGATGGATGCACGATCTTGCGGCAGTGGGACGCGCAGCTCGTCATGAAGAACGAAAAGTGGGAGTCCACCGAGTCGCTCTGCGATGACCAGCCGGACGGTGTGCTGCTCTCCAGGCTCAGCGACGGGCTTGGCATCCGGCTCGGCTTGCAGCGCGACGCGTCTCGTCCATGCGCCGTGCGTCTCACGATCTTGTTTGCGAGTGGAACGGGCATTCGCCACGGTTTCGTCAACTGGATCAACGCGGCGGAATCTACCTCAGCGGCGTGCGACGTAGAGTTCGGCAAAGAGCCGCCCAAGGCCAAGAAGAAAGCGAGCGGCAAGCCGACCCACTCGCACCACGACACGCTCGACGGCATCCGCGCTGCGGTCGCGAAACTGGGCTGAGCCGGCAGGGAGGATCGAACGTTGGGAAGAGGATCACTGACGATGACGCTCGCGGCGCACGTTCACGCTATATATAAATGCAGACGACAAGAGAGAGAGAAGAAAAAATTGTGGCCTGGCGATCGGCGTCTACAACTCGCTTCGGCTCACTGTGTCGTACGCAAACCGGCGCGACGAGGTCTGGCGGGCCTTGACGAACGCGACCACGCCAATCGCGATGGCGAACGCGCCAAACACGGCGAGTCCCTTCATGTACGTCTCGTTGAACTCGTTCCTGCGGGCCGTCAGCGCGTCGTCCTTGGCCGAGAGGTTGAGCGGCACGGGGCGCACCATGCCTTGCATGGGCGCTTCCGTGGGCAGCCACGGACGGTCCGGGTGCTTGCTCACGATGTACGCGATGCGGTCGGTCTGCTCGCCCGTGGTCTCGTTGAAGAGCGGCGTGCCGCCCGTGTAGAACGTGCCCTTCGGGTCGCCAAAGCGGTTGAGCTTGTTCTTCTTGAGCCACACGTCGATCATCTGGCGTTCTTCGTCTGACACTACACGACATCACCACCAAAAACAATCAACCCGCAGATAGAAGCGATCGTCAGTCTCCGTCCCGTTCCGTCATATTCAATTACAAGCTGCGCTGTTGTCGTGGTGTTGTGTGCAGCTAGAGCTCGTCCGAGGGCAACGTACCGTCGCCGTCCTTCTTGGCCGGGCCGCTCTCGACCGTGATGCTCGTGACCTGGAGCGTGTCCGTCCACGGCTGGTCAAAGACCTCCACGGCGTACGAGCTCGGCTCGCAGTTGGCGTCGTTGCCGGCGCAGTTGCCCACGCGCTCCCACGCGCCGCCGACGTCGCAGCCCATGACGTGGAAGCGGTAGTTCGTGCCGGCCACGACCTGCTGGTCCACGTACTTGAGCTGCTTGACGCAGAGCCACGTGGCCACGCCGTCGGCGTAGTTGTCGGCGCCCTTGGTCAGCGCCGTGACCAGCTTCTCCTTGAGCTCGTGCGTGGCCTTGGCCTTGCTCCAGCCGCCGGCCGCCGGGCCGCCGCCCATGCCGTCCATCGCGACGGCCGCGTGCGCGAGCCCCAGCGCCGCCAGCGCGACGTACACGAAGCGCGTCATATTCCGTTCAGTCAGTTAGTTGGACGGCGTCCTCGCTGTCCTTTAGACGATGGCTGCGTCCGGAACAGTTGTGGGCGGATCCTCGTGGGAAAGAAAGGTGGTTGTTCTGGTGGGCAGAGAGGCTAGTATTCAGAGGGTGCGAACTCTGCCGCCAACGCAGACACGCGACTTGTTCCAATCGGACGGCGAGTCCCTCGGAGCAATTTCGTTTCGTGGAACGAGGAACAAGTACAGAATGCAGAAAAGATTCCGGACAGAGGAGGGTTCCTGACTAAATGGAATGTGGTCTTAATTGGTATCTGGAATTATCTAGATCAGCCTAAACGAATCATTTGGCTCATGAACCGAGCGCACCCAGATTTTGTAAAATAGTGAGAATGGTGGTCACTTCAACTGTCATCCGGGTTTGCTCACATGTCGCAGGTTGCCGGCGTTGGACCCGCATGCTTCTCGTCAGACCCTTCTCCTGCCATCATTTCTTCACACACCTGACGATAACACAATGGCAAACCGCAACAACGAAGAGATTCCACTGTCCATAGGCGAGCCGCACTACACTATACGGTCGCCTACTCCGCCACCTCGTGGACAAACGCGTCGACGTCGTCACGGTCGCCGGCACGCCAGCTTCGTCTCGAGCATTTCGTTTAGCCGAATCGTAGTGGGCGGAATGAATGACGTCTCAAACCATCACAGGAACGGGCAAGACGTGCTTCCTGGCGTACGCCTTCGAGCGCTTTGGTCTCGCGCACCCGCAAATGGTGCTCGGTCGTGGGCGTGTACAACACGCGCTCCATTCTCGAGAGCGTCTCAGTGCGATGGCCGCCCACGCACGAGTGCGCTCTGGCGGGCGCTACCGTTGACGATGACGAGCACGTGGATGTGGCCACAGATGCGGAGACCGCCAACCGTCGCCTGCGCCGTGTCCTCACGAGAGTCCGCGAGCACCACCTGTCGTGCGTGCTCTTCCTCGACGGTCCACCGTGTGTGGTTCCTGCTGTACATGTGCAGATCGTCTGTGCCGCAAGCTCAAGCGAGGCGAGGCTCCGTCTTGTGGTCCCACAGGAAGCTGCTCACGCAGGCGACGCTGGCCATGCCGCTCTGGACGCGCGACGAGTTGGTAGACGCCGCGCGTGTGCTGGGTAGGACGACATCGATGCTGTGGTCGAGCGATTCCACACGTATGGAGGTGCCACCAATCTGTGTCTGAGTGGAGATCGGCAGCATTTTTACCGGAGTCAGATGGCGGCGGCAGTCGCCAATACGGTGGACGCGGCGGATCTGTGTCGACTGCTGCGCTCGCCACTAGTGGCCCAAACCGCGGAGGATACAGCCATCCCTCAGCGCTTGGTACATCACGCTGTTCCACTGGTACCAGATCGAGATAGCTCTGGGATCGTCGTCAAGTATTGTCGCGTAGCGTCTGTGTTTGTCGCTCGTCTGGTGTTGGAACGGCTGAGCTGGATGGACGACGCCAGCCGTGGAGTCGCGCTTCGCTGGATGCAGCGTCAGAGGCAGTGGGCTGAAGACGTGGAGGAGATGCAGATCGCACTGTGCATGCACGACACTGCTGCGTGGCGGAACCCTGTCGCTAACCTCGCGCTATGGGAAAGCTCCAGTGGTTGTCCGCCTCAAACCGTATCCAGCTGACCGAGCTAGTTGCTTCGTGCCGTGTCCACCGTCGTCGCTGTGCAGTTTCGAGTATGGAGGCCACTGTCTGCGACCAACGCCGCCAGTCCAGTCTCCACCGTGGTGGTACCGCCTCACCGGAAGAAATTCGCCGTGCTTGGCGACCTCCCCGTGTCCGATGCTGTTGTTGGCCATGACGTCAGCGCAGTTTGACGATCCGCGATACGGCATGAGTGGGACGACGATTGTGCGGGCGCTGTAACACTTGGAGATGCTCCATGACGTGGCGCAGAATGCGTTTTCCGTTGCACTTATCTTCGCTGTTCCACGCGAGTGCTTTCGCCGCCTGCACGAGCCCCCCGGTCGATGCCTCGTCCTGGATGACTTGGATCGGTTCGACTCAGCGGTCGCGGAGCTGGACGTGCGCATCAAGGCCACACACTTCAGCGAGCCGTACTTTATGACGCGCACAGCGGAATCCTGCTCACCACCGACTGACTGGCGTTCGTGCTCACCGCCTCGCCCCGCCGCCGTTTCTCGCGTGCGATCCGTTCTGCGGATC
>JAADVV010000568.1:0-14532 GCA_023335905.1 Pythium pyrilobum
CGTGCTCTGCGATTTTCCCAGCCGCGTGGCGATCTCCAACTCCAGCACGACGCGGCGGTGGCCGACGCGCTTGGCCTTGCGCCAGAAGCCCTTGCCGCTCAGCTCGCGCTCGCTCTCCTGCAGCGTCTGCTTCGCGCTTTGCATCACCGTGTCCGCCCGCGCGTCCGCCTCGGCCGTCCGCGCATCCAGCAGGTCCTGCACCTCCAGCAGCGTGCACATGGCCGTGCGGAACGCGACGTCGGGCGTCGTCGCGCCGAACGCGCCGCCCACGAGCGCCTTCTTGGCCGCGAGATCGGGTGCGAGCGCGAGCGCCTCCTCCCATCCGACCCACTGGTCCTCACTGTACGCTGCTGCGCTCTCGCCCTCGCAGGCCGTTGCCAGTTCGTACGCCTCGTCCATGGGTCCCTCCCTCTCGCTTCGCTGGTTTCCTTTCCTCTGTGAGTTTCCCTCCCCCCCCCTCCCCCGCCGCTTGCGTCCGAGGCTTCAAGTTGAGGAATGAACGAGCCAAGCAGAGAGGGAAGTCCCGCAGTGACCCAAAGACCCACAGAGGGGAAACTTGACAGAACCATCACTCGTGGGTATCAAAAACCGGTTTTGACTTGAAGAAGGAATCCGAGGTGTAGCGCTACCGTCATTCAGGAGCTGATTTACTGATTTCAGAAGGCACGTTTTTGGGATGTTCGATTGAGATAAATCGATTTTTCATCTCAGCTCAGTGCTATCCGATCTCTTCCAGTACTGTATTGAGTTTTCATCTCAGTATCCGATCTCTTCCACGTTCGCAAACTGCAATGCATGAACACTCTTCACGCACATGCATTCTCTCAGGCCGACGCGAGAGTAGAGTAGAAGCCACGATCAGTTCGGTAGTGTGGTGTTTGCTGGACCTTCAAAGGGCCCGCTGCCGCGGCGTTCACGGCGAGGCCTCAACGTGCGTTTTGAAGTTGTTGAGGATGGCCTGCCAGCCGAACTGCTGCTGCTCGATAGTGTGAGTTCCCTCGGCGTCAAAGGTCTCCACGATCTCAGTCTTGTCGGCACCTCCCTCTACGGGTGAGAACGAAATGCTCACGACGCGCGCGTCGCCCAGCGCGTACTCGATCTTGCTGTTGACGTCGACGCGCGAGTACTTGCCACTGAAGTCGAAGCTCATGCTGCCGTCCTTGGCCGCCATCGTCGACGAGAAGATGCCGCCGACCGTGAGGTCGTTGGTAGCCTTGGTCGTGTGCCAATCGTCGGACGCGGCATTCCACTGCACGATGTCCTTTGGGTCCGTGAAGGCCTTCCACACGCGGTCGACGGGAGCATCCACGACGATTTGGACCGTGATCTTGGTGGCGGCAGAGGTCTCCATCGATATACTACAAGGAAGAAGCGCTTGCTGTGTTGCAGAGCAATCACGATGTGCTTGCTGTCCAGAGAGGCTTGAGTATCGCGACTCGTGGGAAGCGTCGACGCCCCATCCCCACTTTGGAATTGGTCATTACAGTAGTCCTTGTCCCGTACTGAAGTACTCACAAGACCAAGCGGCTCGTCACCTGCGGCAACGATGACGTGCACATTGATGTTGCTACAGTATCGCAGTACGGTACGTACATGCAAGCCACTTCGTATTTGTAGTAGTTACGCGGCGTGTTCCCGCTTGAAGATGGAGATGCTCTGCCTGCTCGCGCCCGCGATGAGGAACGCGAAGAGCACGACGACCACGGCGACCGAGGAAAACCCGCTCACAGTGTCCATGACGACGGCGCCTAGGCCGTTGATCTCGTAGTTCATGCTCCAGATGTCGTCCTCGTTCTGCTCGTAGATCGCGGTCATGAAATTGACGATCGCGTCCTCTCGCAGCATCGCCGGGTCGAACGAAGGTGTGCGCACGTTGTCGGCAAAGCAGATCGGACAGGTCTTGACGGACGGCCAGAACTCCTTCTTCGTGACCTTGTTGACCTTGTTGTGCATCTTCCAGAGCCATATCACGAGCGCGCCGTTCCCTTTGTTGTCGGACGCCCCCAGCGTGTTGATCACGCTCTGCGGGTTGGCCGCGAGGAAGTGCTTCACACACTCTTCGCACCCAAAGAAGTGCATGACAAAGAACCGGATCGCCATGGCGACGTGGCCGGGCTTGAGCGGACAGGCAGGCGTGCCCGCGGTGATGCTCATGCTGTGGAAGAGCGTCCACAGACCGCACGTGTACGTGTTGCAGTGTGCCCACGTGGTCTCTTCGTCGTATACGAGGAGGGTCTTCGGGAAGGTCGACTGGATCGCGATACTCTTCCACTTGTGAACGAGGCTCTTCCACGCGGATTGGTCCCAGCTTTCTCGCTCCTGCATCGCCTGCGCAAGATGGCGGAACACCTCGCGGTTGGGCTCCAGCGGGAAGGACGCCCCAAGCGCCTCGACCCACAGCAGAGCGGCCTGATACCGTTCACCGTCGAGAACACTCGTGCCGATGAAGAGCGAGTTCTCGAGCGTGAAAATCGCCGCCGACCCCGCGTCCTGCAGCCGCGCGTACTTCATCTTCAGCGAGCGCTCACTCGGGAGACCGAGTTCATCGGAGAAGCGGTCATTCCGGATCAGCTCGATCTGCTGGTCCACATTGTCGGTGCTGATTCCGGGCTCCATCGAGGCCTCGGCCAGCAGGTCTTCGACCCACTTGACGATGGCCTGCATGGACTTCATGCCAAAGCCCGCGTACTTCTTGCCCTTCTTCGCGTCCTTGGGCACGTGGAAGATCTTGAGCGTCGGGTACCCCATCACTTCCTCCGAGTTGCAGGCCTTCGAGTGCTGCGTGCAGTCCACGGCGCCGACGTGGACGGTCTTGCTGCCGGCATAGAACGCCGCGATCTTCTCCAGCTCGGGCGCGAAGACGCGGCAGTGCGGGCACCACGGTGCGTAGAAGTCGACGATCCACACTTCGTCTGTCTTGTTCTCGCGGATGCTCTCAAACGTTACGTCGGTCAGCGTCTGCACGTGGAACGAGTCCTTGAAGAGACCGGTCGAGTCGCGGAACTTGGCGGACACGCTGGTGAACGCCACCGCGGCTATTAACAGCAGACATCGACTCAGCGCTGGCAAAGCCAGCGAGCGCCGCTGCTGTCTTCTCATGACTGTGGACTCGGTGTGTTAAACTGGAGAGGGGGTGCCGGTTGGGGTAGAGTCTGCTTTATTCGATTGTGAATCTTCTCGTGGGGGGAGAGAGACCGGACCGCCGTGGAGCCGCGAAGAGACGCGCGGTGCGGGCGGTCACAGAGCGACGCGAGAGAGAAGAGAGCGCTTCGCTTGCTACGCGTGGGTTCACGCAGAATAACTTAGCGGGGGAGAGAGAGAGAGAGAGATGGCGGCGGGCTGCGCGTCTCTGACTCGCGTCGATGTGGGAAGCGTCAGTGATGGAAGCGTGCAACGTGTCTACCCGCATAATATTCTAGAGGGTATCACTTTGGAACGGTTTGGAAAGGGTATCATACTGTAGGTCATTCCCTGTGACGTGGTACGAAACGTGCATCACGTCACAGATTGCCGATTACTGCTCATACCTTGCGCTTGTCCTGGAGTTGCCGCTGCAGCACGTTGAGCTTCGCGTCGGACCAAGGCGTGCCGGCCTCGCTGTCAGGCTGCGGCAGCTTCGGGATTTCGAAGCGCATGGCCATGCGATCATTCGAGTGGTTGCGGAGATGCGAGAGGCCAGTTCCAGGCGAAGAGTTCGCCATCGCGTTGTTGGATCCGGTGTTCGCTGGCAGTCGCGACTCGGAGCTGCTCGAGCCCAGCGGCTTGCTCTTGGGCTTCACTTTGGGTGTGGCTGCCCAGTCGGGAAGAGACGCGAGGGCCCCCATGTCGTTCGCCATTTGCCACCTCATGCGCAGTCCGTTCAGCTCATTCTGCAGCCGCCTGGTCTCTTTCTGGGAAGTCGCTCGCGTCCAATCCAGCTTATTGCGCACTTCGATAAACTTCTCGTCCATCAGGCGAAGCTGGTCTTCCAGGATCTTGGCGCCCTGTTCGAGCTCTTGGATCTGCATGTCTTTGACAGCGTTCTTTTTGGTCAGAATAGCCAGCTTCTCTTTGCACTCTCCGAGCTCGGCCTCGGTGCGACGCTGCAAGTCAACGGCTTTCGTTTTCGCGGCCGCTTCGTGCTTGAGGTGGACCATCAGCTTCTCGATATGCTCCGAGAGCACGACGATCTTGTCGGTCGCCTCCTTGTAGTTGGCCTCGGCTTTTGCGCGCAGGTCTTTTTCAACTCGTTCTCGACTCACGATCTCGACGGTTCTCTCCTTGAGGGCCTGAAACTCGCCGAGACCGCTCATCGCCGTCTCCACCTCTCGCTGGAGCTGTTCAATATGGCTCTGGAGCCGCTTGTTTCTACTCTTCGCTAGCCGTAGCTCGCGCTCCAGCCGACCGACGGTGCCGAAATTCTCCACGGCTGAGAAATTCTCCACGTTCCCTAGATGCGTTGGTGGGCGGTCGCCACCTTGCTCCTCGTCTCTGTCAGCATCGGCCGCGCCATCGTCGTCTCCACCGGCATCATCTCCTCTGATGACAGCATTTCCAGTGCCTGACGACGTCGTCGTTGCCTTCAGGAGTTGGAGCTCATGCTCCATCGACTTGAGTCGCAAGCGGACCAGCTCTGCGAGTTTGACGTTCACGTACGCGGACTCATCCACGCCGTCGCCTACGATGCCCTTGAGCAGAGTGCTCCGTACGCCGCCCACTTCTTGCCGCAGTGACTTGAGCTCTTGCTTTTTCTTGTCGTAGTTGGTGGCCATTTGGAGGTGCTTCTCGCCTTGGAGCACGAGCTCCTCCGACTTCTGGAAGACCTGCTGCTGCAAGTCGCGCAGCGTCGCCAACACGCCCGACCCTGGCTTCCCGTCCGGAACTCCGCTCGTGAGCGAGAGCAGGCTCACCTCGTCCTCCAGTTGCGCGACCTTTTGGGTCAGTCGAGCGATGTCGGCGTCTTTGTCCGATGCGTCTTGCTGCGCTCGCTTGAGGAGCGCGTGCTGGTTCACTTCCTTGACCTCTTCATGTTGGGACATCGCCTGTAGCTGCGATTGCAGCACGCCATTGTGGGCTTGTAGCTGACCCATGTAATCACGAAGCTCCGCTTCCAGCGCGGCAAATTGCAGCTCACGTGCCGCTTTCTCAGTAGTGACCTGCTGGCAAGCAACGTTCACGTTGTCGAACTGGTTCGTGAGCTGCGAGAAGCGGTCGCTGCTCTCGTTCAGCTGTCGCTGCAGCTCGGCGATCGTCTGGTTCCGGTTCTCAAGCTCACTTTTCTCCTTCTCCATCTCCTGGAGATCGCTCACGAGCTCCGATGTGTAGCTCTTGACGCTTTCATCCAGCCACGCGATCTTGTCTTCATACTCGCGCTTCTCGAGCTCCCACGCGTCTTCCGCCTCGCGTTTGACGTGCTCTAGCGCACCGTAACTCTCACGCCACTGGTCATTTTCCTCGCGGAAGGCGTTGTTGGCCTCGATGAGCTCCGCGACCTGCAGCTTTTCTTGCTCTATTGCGAGTTGCATCTGCGCCTTCTCGTTGGCATGCTGCTTATAGAGCGAGTCATTCGCTTCTCTCAACGCAACGACATCGCCCTCCAGTTCTTTGACGCGCTCCGCCGTCATGGCGTGGTGGGTCGCTCGTCTGGCTCACCAGGAGTCGGATGGCATGCCTCAGGCAACGCGCTCATATTTGGGCACAGCCGCCGCCTGACAGGCGATGCCCACGATGTTTATTCTGGGAAGCTGGCGATGGGGCACAGGCCCGATTTCCTGTACAGTACGGTATTTCCCATTGAAGCGGGGTACGCCTCCACGGAGAATATGCGATCATTATGTCAACGCTGGCACCCGCGTATCAGCGCGCTGGATGAGGGTGACCCTGCCGTCTGCTTGCCCTGGTCAACGACACTGCTGTGCGGTTTGCCGCCACATACACCGTATTTCGCTGTCCACCACGGCCACAGGCAACAGGTGCAAGTAGATGAGAACATGCCGGTGCGTACAGTTCATGTGCGTTGATGCAGAGTTACATGGAGAATCGATACTGGCGCATACGCGTACGGATGGAACAGCGCGCTGGGGTTGGACGGACACTCCTCGATGCCTTGGTCGCTGTTATCGCGTCGCACCACGGTCACTCAGATCCCCAAAGTACCCATTGAGGACCTTCAGCGCCGCCCGCACAGCCACTAGCTGCTGTTCAGCCGCACGGCACCGCCACGCGTCGGCTTGTTTCGCTTGGTGCACGTCCAGCTCGCGTTCTTTCGCCCGCAAGAGGTCGCGGAACTCGACGTAGTTGACGCCTGTGTTCGCCATCATTACCAACTGGCACTGGTCGCGAAATTCCGCACCCTGGAGACCGATCTCCTGCAGATGCGAGAGCTCTTTCTCCACAGCGGCGTACTCAGCTTGCAGGAACTTCCAGATCTCGTCGATATTGTAGCCGTTGAACCAGTTGTGGTTGATGGAGATCGTGTGCGCGAGGTTCTTGACTTGGTGATACCACCCGCTGGGCACAAAGATCGCATCCCCCGACACTTGCGTTACGTAGAGAGGCGCCGCTTCGTGGGCGCGAGGGTAGAGGTCGCGGTCATAGTCTGGGTTGGTCACATCCGACAGCAGCGTCCGGCCAAACTTGTCCTTGAGCTTCCACGCCTAGCGTTCGAACAACGAGTCTCCGTTAGACTAGCCCACTGCAATATCTCACGCTTGCGGATCAATCTACATCGTCGGGACGGAAGAAGATCCACTCTTTGCGTCCGACAATGTTCACGGACCAGCTTTTCCACAAGCAACCCAGTCAGAGTGACCGCCGTCATGTCTGTTTGTTCCCCTAGCGTGGAGTCTCGCACCTGTACGACCGGAACACGTCGTGGTGCATCGGCGTCGAGCTTCCCGTCGGACCTACCAAGCAGAGTCTCAGGAGTGTTTACTGCTCGTCCCCGTGGTGGGCAAATGGCTGGACGTACCGATGTAGACGAACCGATAGTCGTCGCCACTCTGATCTTTCCGGTCCCACCACCTGAACCATACCCTCAAGCGTCAGTGGCTTCCAAAGACGTTATCTGCCCATTCGCTCCTACAGCCATTACCAGTTCAGCCAGTCGTCACTAAAGTACTCTGGTGTGCTACCGGTATCACCAAGAAGGCGTCGTTAGCACAGTCAGTCCCCTGGAGGAACTCGTCACGACCTACGTACCTGTAGAGCGGCGGGTCTGCCTGTGTGGCCTTGACGAAGTGCCAGTCCTTGAGGTATTTCATACCTGCGCTTCCTTTTTCTACCATATCCAAGTACGTCGCTGGGTATTCCAACACCACCTTTTTTCAGTGGGCTGCCATCACGAAAGCGTTGGTGGGACGCGCGAGTCGACGCACCCAACGTCATGGTCAGGTACTCGCGAGCACCGTATTCTTCGGTTGCGCCATCCACGACCTAGCAAAGCACACCATTCACTCGCTGGACGATGAGGAAACCATCTATACATGGGCCAAAGACGGACTCACCGGGACGTCGAGGTGGCCGTACTTGGCGCGCAGGTGGTCAAAGTTGATCGTGTATGTTTGGCCCATTTCTCCACTTGTAGGGGTCCTCCAATCGCGCGCGTTCGTAAACCACTTGTCGACCACATTGCGGATCAGCACTGGGCGGTTTCGTGCCATGTACGTTTCACAGAAGGCCTCATAGCTCAGCGCTGCGGCGTCCACTTCGTCCATCATGGTGGCCATCTACTATTTCCTTGAGACGTGCACTTGTGTTCTTAACTGCTACGCTAGACACAGACAACCTCCAGAGTCTGACTGACATGCCCCCAAATGTGAGCAAATCCGAGATCTCTTTACTCACATCCGGTCAATACTGCCAGTCTTAGTCGTGCATAGATTGGCTAAACCGATTCCAAATTACGTTTTTGTCCAATCCAAACTATCCTGTGCATGTTACGAACCGCGTTCCACATCTCTTCCCAGCGGGCCGCTGGGTTGCCATCTTCTTTCGATGGACTGCTCCGCCCATTGGGCAGCCTCCAGAAAGCAGTCGCGGAACGCCAGCCTTCTTCCGCGGACGATCAGCAACGACCGTCCTGCAGCCATTCCACCGACGCGCACTCGCTCTCGGCTCGCGCTGGCTCGTCCGTTCCCCGTTCGTTGTCGCAGACCGAGACAGACGACTCAGTTCACCAGCTCCCGAGACGGATCTGTGACGTGTGCAGTTCCCGAAGCCACCTCGCGCAGCGCAGCATTGCGACGACGCGTTCGCGTTTCGGTGGAGCACAAACCATGATGCCCTCGATGGCGACGCTGCGGCTCAGCGAAGGCGTGGACGGCGACGGCGTGATCGCGCAGTACTTGGTCACGAAGATCACGTTCTGGGGCGTCTGCCGCCGCCTGCTCACGGTCACGCCGTCCCACCTCGCGCTGTTCAACCCCGACGACTTTGCGTGCACCAACCAGTGGTGCCTCACGACCATCAGCGACATTGAGATCGCGCCCGATCCAGATCAGGTTAACCGGTTCTCAGAGCGGTACCTTCCACCTCCACCCGGGTCGCTGACACTGGTGCTGCTTGTGCTCGCGTCCTAGTTTGTCCTCGTGTTTGAGAAGATCCGGTTCCGTTCGAGCCGCGTGCGCGTCCACTGCCCGGCGCGCAGCCATTTGGTTGCGCTGCTGTACAAGCTGCGGCGCCAGTACTCGTTCGAGCCTCTCCGTGTGAATGAGTACGACGCGGACAGTCGGCGGCAGCACTACCAGTGCTCGGAGCACTACGCGGACGACTCGTACGACTACTTCTTGCTGCAGGTCGGGCTCTCGGGGGTCACGCTGCTGGACGAACATTGGCGGTCGGTGGCCTACTTCCCGTTCATCAACATCCAGCGCGTCGCTCGATCGACGGCCCACCCGGACGGCCTCGTGATCTCCACGATGTTCCAGGAGCGGCTTTTCCTGTGCCACCCGCGCATCGACTGCATCCAGCACATCGTCGCTGCCGCGCAGGCGCTGGGCGTGCAGCTGACCGTTGACTCAAGCCCACTGAACATGCAACTACTGAGGCTCCGCAACTCGCAGGCGCTCGATAACCCTGCCGTGGTCTGCTTTGAAGTGATCAAGTCGGTCGACGACGGCAAGATCGAGCAGCACATCCAGCTCATTTTCCAGGGCGTGGCGATGGTCGAGGTCCATCGCAAGCTGCGCACGGTCATCACGCGTCCGTACAGCACGCTGCTGGCCGTCGTCCAGTCTGATTGGGACGCCGACACAGTCGTGCTGCAGTTCGTCCAGGACGAGAGCCTCGTGGTGCGTGTGGAAGCGAGAGACCAGTTCATCGCGATCTTGCTTCTCGTGTGCCGTGAAGCCGGCAATGAACAGGTCGAGTTGTCGCCCACGACGATCAAGACAAACCGACTGTATCATCCGCACATGTCGGATAACGTGAGGGAGACCGCGGGAACGTCCCTGGAGTCGTTCTTCTTGAGGCGGCTGATGCAGGTTCTCTCCGGGGGTCCGCCGGGCAATCCGTCGACACGGGCGTCGCCTTTGCGGGCCGTTGGGTGGGCCACCGAAGAGCCAAAGCGGAAGCCCTCGCGACGCAGAGACAAGGGAACACGGCTGCAACAACACAAAAGAAGGGGGATGCGAACGAATGCGGTACTGATGGAGGCGAGGCTCTCTGTGGACACGGGCATCTCGCTGAATGACCACACCAGTCTCACTGTTGTGATGGAGGAGCTGAACGCCAACGTTCCGCTCGGCGGGTTCAGCAACGAGTGCAGCCGCCAACTGGTCAACAAGGCGATTGAGACGCTCGTGGAACACTTGGCGACGCTCGTGACCTCGCTACGAGCGTACGACAGTTCGTCGACAGCCGATATCATCACGACGCTGCAGTGCCTCACACGACTGGCTGAATCGCGCCACGCGTTAATTCCGGAAGATCTGGTGCGTCAAAGAGCCTAGCTGAGCCCTCCCTGGCTGGCGGGTGGGGGCGGCGGTCAGCCTAACTGAATCATGCATTGCTGTGTCTAGATTCCTCGCTTTTTTGGTGCTCTGTACGAACTCGTCACTCGCCAGCACTTTCTCACCTGCTACTGGGTGCTCAAGCTTCTCCAGCGGTACTTCGAACCACGGAAGAGTGCCGAGGCGAGGAAGCATCGATCGAAGGCGCTGCAGGTTTGTACTGGTGCTGGTTTCTTCTGCAGCGTCCATTCTCACGCTGGTTCACCTGTATTCGTAGATCTTTGTGGAGAACCGCTCGCTGCTCTTCGCCGTCCTCGACCTCATCCCCGCGGTATCATCCCTGTCAACCAACTCATCAGGTCGGTGGATGCGGCCTGGTACCGAGACTCTTGGATTCAGCAACGACGACGACAGCGACGCCCATCTCGAGCCAAGCTTGGACGGCACCCTGCTGTTCACCAAGGAGGAGCGACTCGAGAAGGACATGAACATCCTCACCTATGAGGCTCTCTTCACTCTCCACCATGTGCTCATTTTCCTGCAAGCAAAAGAAAGGCAAGAGGTCGACTCGGTCGCAGCCTCCGTGGCGAGGACCAGGCTCCTCACTGAGCTCCAGCAAGGCGACACGAAGAAGACGGACTGGGCGTCGACGATCGACTTCGCCGACAGTGAACACGACATCGCCCTCCACCAGGAAAACGCGAGTCTCGCCGCGTTGGCAAAGCGCGAGATCGGTGAGAAGCTACTGGGCAAGTACAAGTTCATCATGGACTCAGTCGTGGACGTGCGCTTTACACGCTCGTGTCAGACGATCGTCGCGCTGATCAACTTCCTCGTTGCATACTTCAGCCAAGAGAGTGCAGCCACAGAGAACCAGAAGCCGCCCAAGAAAACGGCAGTGCCGCCCGGAGGCTTTGTCCTGTACGACGACGAGCGAGCCGACCCGAGTGGCACCGTTCTCTACCAGGTCGGCAGCGAGACCGAGTACCGACGGAAGCGCCAGTCAATGCCCCTGCGACACAGTGCGCTCGACGAGCTGGAGAGAGAGACCTCGACAGAGGAAGAGGAGGCGAAGGCGCAGGATCGGATGCTCGACGAGCTATTCGCCTTTCTCGAGTGCTACCAAGCGGACGTGGCGACGCTCGACGACCGGTCGCGATTGTTCCCCGAGCAGCACACGATCTTACTGCCACTACTCGGGTTCAGCCAGGCGACGTCGACCGACTCGAGTGGGAACTCGGTCTTCTACGTGAGCGGGATGAGGCAGGAGATCGCGCGGCTCCAGTTGCGCGATGAGGACTTCTTGATGCTTGACCATTTGGAGTTCAGTGACGACGATGCCGAAGAGCACAGGCGAGATCAAGCTGCGCGACGCCGCGGCAAGATCCAGCGCGCAGCGAAACCAGGCCCTGTGGCACCACTACGCACCCAAATGTATCCCCCGCAGCGCGCTGATTCACTGGACACGGCCCGCCGAGAAGTCCGACGAGTGGAAAGCAGTACCAGCACCGAACCGTTCAGTATCGTCGATTCGCGAGCCGAGACGGCGAGCACGTTCGTTCCGCGGTTCATGTTGGCGAGCAACTTTCGGCGGCTCGACGACGCGCGCGGCGAGTCTGCCGCGCTGAATGCAATCCGCCAGCGGGAACAGAGACAACAAGAGCTCGATCGACAGCAGCAGCAGCACCAGCAGCAAGAGCGACAACGAGCACGCGGCGAGGCGCGCAGTGAGCCGGCCCTGGGTAGACAGGCAGGTGGTGCACTCAAGCAGGCGGACCGAGTAGCTGGCCCACGAGACCGCAAGCCACGCCCAGTGTCAGTCGCGATCAACGACCGCATCTCCGCGCACACGTGCGATGCCTGCATCGCCTGTAACGACGTCTGCGACAACGAGACCTGCTTCTTTTGTGCAGAGAAGGAGTACCAGCTGCAGATCGCGTTCTCTAAATCCACATCGTTGCCACGCCCGCGAACGACGTCGACGATCAGCTCGTCGCTCAACTCCGAGCGCAAGTATTCGTCGTGTGAGGTGAGACGCCACCAGACCGAGCGGTCGTGCTGGGTCGTGATCTTTGGTGTCGTCTACGACGTCACGGACTTGCTGTCCTCGCATCCCGGGGGAACGAGCGTGCTGCTGAACGCAGCCAGATCCGGCAAGGACTGCGGTGAGCTTTTCGTGAAGAAGCACCCGGCGCGCGCGAGACGCGTGCTCGAGAACTATTACCTCGGGGAGTTTTACCACTGCGAGAACCGCACGGTGCTCTATTAGCTCTTGAGCTTCTGGATCGCTCGCATCGTGGGCTTGGCCAGCGGGGACGTCAGTTGAGAGGCGACGCCGTTGAGCTCTTCCGCGTGGGCACCGCACTGCGCGCTGTACTTGGACACGAGCGTGAACACGAGCGTCGAGAACTTGGCCGACTTGCGCAGAGAGTCGCGCGTCGGCTCGAGTTCGAGCGCGCTGCACATCGCACCCACGAGCCGCTCGATCGTCGGCGCCGACAGCGCAGCTTTCATGTTGAACACGGTCTGGAAGACGAGCACCGCAGGCTCGCTGGTCAAGATGCTGCGGCTGTTGATTGCGAGCGCGCGGCTCAGGAACGCGTCAAACTGGTCGACGGGGATACACTTGTCGCGCAGGAACCGGTTCACGGCCTCACTCTGGGAAAGGCCGATCCCTGGTGCCGTGAGCACGGGGACGAGCAGTCCGTCCACGATGGCTGTGGCGTACGTCGGCTTCGCGTAGAGCAACGTCGTCTGCACGAGCACGCGGGAGATGACCGACGTCGCCCGTAAGACCCGCGGCAGCACGGTCGCGCCGAGGTAGATTGCCGCGTACCGGGAACTCCAGTTCACCCCCATGAGCCCGCTCGTGATCTGAAAGAGCGCCTCGTCGCTCGTCGCACTGAGCTGCAGCTTCGCGCACACGGTCTCGAAGAGCGCGGCGTTGTCGTGCTGCGTGGCGTGGACCTCGTTCATCACCTGCTGCAGCATCGCTACAGCGAGCGTCGCCAGTTCCGAGGCCTTGGCTGTCTGGTCAGCCGTCACGTCAGCAGATCCGAGCCGAGCGAGTTCTGAGGCGATCGCAGCCACGCGCGTCTCGGCCTCTGGCGACAATGCCGCTGTCGTCACGGGCCCGTTCGCTCGAGACGGCTCTCCCTTCGCTGTCGAAGAAGAGATCTCCTCCTCACTGGCGCGGCGCCGCTTCTTGTTGGTCTGAGCCACACTGCCGTTGCAGTTCTCTCGCGGCGGTAGAACGATTGTAGGCAAGAACACGAGCGTCTTGAGCTTCTCGTTGACGGCATCTCCGTGTTCGCGGTCGTCGACCGTGTGCCACGCCTCCTCGTCGTCGTCGCTTTGATCACAGGAGGCTCGCTGCTTCAGGTTGTCACTCAGTAGAGTTGCGAGGCGCACACACGCAGCGTCGTGTGGCGAGTGGTAGGACCGCGTCGGCGGCTTCTGCGCCACGGAGAGAAACCGCGACACGAGTTCGTGCATCGCGTCGGCGGGGAGCAGCCCCGCCTGCCACTTCACGAACGCACTCCACAGTTCGCGCTGCACGCGCAGCGGCAGCGTCTCGATGCGGAGACCGACCTCTGGCGGGCTTGCAGCGTCAGACGGAGACGCAGAGCCAACCAGCGATGGTGAAGCGAGCGCGAGCAGCAGTTCGTGAAGCGATTTGCGGGTTTCTATCGCGATTGCCACCAGACACAGTCGATGTCAGTGCGATTGGAGGACGTGGGCAGATAGGTAGCCTTTCTCGCTATATGATGCATCGGATGGGATACCTTGTAGATACATTTGCACGCCACTAGCGCCGCGCAGCGCCGCCGCAGCGGCGAGCTCGTCGACCGCCATGTCTACGGACGGGTTGTCCTCACCATGTCGAGGTTAGCACAATCTTGTATTCGAGTCAAGTACTGTACTGTACCATCACCGCGGGAATTCCTAATTCCTTTCAAAATGTCTCTAATTGGTATCGAAACACTTTTGACGTTCCTAGTATAACCCGCCACAACCTTTACCCAGGCCATGTGCTGATTTATAAATAGAGCGTCCCCTTTCGTCGATGTGTTCTAAAGTGCGTGCGAGTTGGTGACCTGGGCTAATAAATAAGGTTGTGACCGATTAGGAACGTGAAAATTGTTTCGGTACCAATAAGTGACATCTCGAAAGAATGAGGGACCAGTTAGGAATTCTCCCCTAACACTAATCGTGGGATTTTAGATTTGTCCCCGTAAAGAACAAATAATGGGGAAAACTGGCCCTCAATTATGGAATATGCATACAAAACTGCTATCAAAATGCCAGCGAACTGGAAGCGAGGTTGACATTTGGCCAACTTTGGGTCAATATACTGGAGGGGATAGTGGTATATTAAAAATACAGTCCGTTTCGGGGATAAGCGCGCAGCGTATTTTATCGACCTCTAATCCTTTATGATTCTATTTCCCGCGAGGTGAAGGAATGGAGATGTGCAAGGGTACTGATCAATGACTGCAACACCTCACTTCGTGTTGATGCCAGCAGTGACTGTGGACACACACACACAAGCAATGGGGTCTAGAAATGCCTCAGCACACGAGATGCGGATGTGGTGTCGAAC
>JAADVV010000569.1:0-14512 GCA_023335905.1 Pythium pyrilobum
ACTACATGCTCGGGAAGTCGGGTAACCCAGAGCTGAACGTGACGTCGCCGTACAACGTCAGTGCCAAGTCTCTCCCTGACCAACGCGATAGCAAGTTTCACAGCTACGGCCGAGAAGTCGTCCGCTCGAGACGAACGATTAAGGTGGAACAAGGCGGGCAAACGCATGTCGAAATTGTTGACTACCTCGTCGCCGGTACGTCCTATGACGTATACGTTGTCGCGGAGACTGCTCACAACAACGGCGTCTACGGCGAGGTGGTGCCATTTTCGAAGGTCGCGACGTTCGCGACACCACCGCGGCTCCTTGCTCACACTGCATACCCGACGCCGGGAATGACCGACTCTCTGAGTGTTGGATTTCGTGTTGAGGAGGGCATTCCGAGCATTGTTCACGTTTCCGTCATCACCACCAAGCCGTGGGCCGCCGCAGCCCACGCAGCCGACGGAAGTGACACGTTCGGCAACCGCCTGGCGTTTGACGACCGCTTGATTGCGCGAGTGTCTGTACCCATCGATAAAGACCACCACGGTGCTGCCGATGGATGGAACGAAGTCAACATGAGTGTGCCCCTCGCGGGCACCAACTACACAGTCTTCCTCGTGACTGAAACTAAAGACAGCGACGGCGTATTCGGAACTGTGGCGACGCATCGTGGTGTGCAGTCGCACCGTGAACCACCCGTACCGCTGAACGTGAGTGTGCGCCCGACGGACGCTCGAGTGGATGCGCTCACTGTCGATGTGACACTGAACCATGGCGACGGAGCCCACATCCACTACGCGGTGCTACGCCACAGACAACGCTTCACGCGCAGTGCGATCACCAAGCTCGGCAGAGCGGACGTCAATGAATCCGCCAGCGCGAGCTTCCTCATCGATGGGCTACTGGGACACACGGCCTACGACATTTACTTGCGGATGGAGACTTTCGAGAGCGGGGGTGTCCTGGGGGAGTGGGCGCCATTCCCCATCACGGCATCGACCCACGGACTCCCCGCCGAGCTCCTTGAGAGCGTCGAGTGCGAGACAGCGCCAAGCTGCGAGGCCATTGGCCGACAGCCTTGCTCTCATGTGGCACACGTATGTGGGGAGTGTCTCGATGGGTTCGATGGTGTCGCCGGATCGTCAAACACCGCGTGCCGACAGCTCGAGCCTGGTGAGTTTATTGTCACCCTGATGATATCCTATGCCAACTAAAACTGACAGCACTCATGAACTGTACAGAGGACACGGGACCCACGCTGAAGATCAGTGGCGTGCGCATCAATCCCCACCACCGTCGACACCAGCACATGGACTCGATGGAGGAGCAAGCGGACGAGCGGACACTGATCGACACAAACGAAGAGGCTTCTCCAGAGAAGACCCACGAGGAGTACGAAGCCGAGGCCTGCCCGCTCCACGCAGCGCGCTCAGGCTCGGGCGAATGCGAGTGCGAGACGGGGTTCCACTTGGACAGAGCGAAAGCGTCGTGCGTGCCATTGTACGAAAACCCATTGCTCTCCAAGACCATGGCAGTCGACTACGCGAGCCGCGCGTTATGATGAAGGTACTCGACTCGACAGGAAGAGAACTGTTGACCTCTATGAATTGATACATATCAACATGAGAAATCATACATGACGCTAATCTGAATGATGATTAAAACTGAGTAACCTCTTCAAGTCGATACTGTCCAATGTGTATCCTGAGGATACCGGCCCCTAGAATGCCCTTCCCACACACGTTTCTCCATGGCATCTTCAACTCAGTACGCGACTTGCCGCGACGACGCTCGGCCATGGCGCCGTCGGAGCCACAGCTGACGGCGGCGGCGTGGGCGCTCGGCTGCAGCCGCTGCGAGACGACGCTGGCGGCGCACGACCACGTCGAGTTCCTGCAGGAGAACGAGCGGTCGGCGCACCTCGGGCTGCGGCGGCACCTCTTCGATGAGCTCCAGGAGTGCGTCGACACGGCGGAGCGCACGCTGCGGTCCAAGTGCGCGGCGGCGGCCCACACGTTCACGAAGCTGCGGCAAACGCACGCCAAGAAGTGCGCGCGCTCGCCGTTCACGCTGCTCTGTCCGTCGTGCCAAGTGAAGATCGGCAGCGAGCTGATTCTGGATGGGTGGGTCCAGCCGGAGTATTTGTTTGACGCCAAGGCATGCCACGTCACGGTCCACCGGAGCGGTGGCGACCACCGCCCCCACGCCTCGGAGCTGGTCGCTTTCAAGAAGTTCCCAGAGCTGCTGCGGAGTTTGCAGGAGAAACAACTCGACCTTCGCGTGCGGAACCCGACGTCGCCTCTCGCGTGCGACAACGAAGACGACGAGCCTGCGACGCGCCCGCCCAAGAGAACGAAGACGAGAGAGCCGCCGCCACCACCGATGGTGTGGCCAACGGTCGACAATGTGCGCGCGTGTCTCGCGCAGAAGAACGCCCACAGCAAGCTCTCGACGCTTCGCGACTACCAGATGGAGCTTCTGCTCGGCGCTCTGCTCGAGAATACGATCGTGTACTTACCCACGGGGTGCGGCAAGACGCTCGTGGCGGTGAGGGCGATCTCGATCCTGAAGCAGCTGAACCCGGACCGCAAGGCCGTCTTTCTGGTGCCCACGGGTCCGCTCGTGAGCCAGCAAACCGCCTACGTGCGACGCGAATCCGATCTGCGCGTCGTGGAGCTTTCAGGGCAGCACTCGGTGCCATTGAACCCCACGACTCGCCGAGAGATGCTGAAGACCGCAGATGTGCTTGTCGCGACGCCGCAGTACTTTGTCAATCGGCTCTTCGACCAGGAAGTGCGCATGGATCAGTTTTGTGTTGTGGTGTTTGACGAAGCCCACCACGCGACCGGCGTGCATCCGTACTGTGACGTTCTCACGCAAGTCGCGTTGTTGAAGCACGAGTGCCGGCCACGCATCGTCGCGCTGACGGCGTCCCCGTTCGGCGAACGCGTGACGACGCTCGACCCCCGTGGCGACATGGGCACGTTGTCGAAGCTCTGCGTCGTGTACAACGCCAAGCTCAATACGCCGACGCTGGGCGACGGGTCGTTGAAACTCGAGTCCGTGTTCAAGCACGTCGACTGGGTTTGTGTCGAGCAGTCTCCACAGAGTGTGCGACTTCGCCAAGCCATTCGTCGACACGTAAAGGCGGTCAACGGGGCGCTACAGTCGCTTGCCGTCGATGGGGCGTCGCTGTACTTGGGCGATGCGCTTCTCTGTGGCGACGACGATGGCGGGGAGGACGACTGCGACGAGGAGGTCTATATTCTTTGTGGTAGGCTGCGCAAGTTCAAGGCAAACCTGTGTGGCGACGACACGGCTTCCAGTGCAGACCCGCGGAAGATGGGTGCTGCGGATCTGCTTCGGCACATGCGGCGCATGCTCATGGTGCTTCCAAAGCTCTCCGTGCATGGGCCAGCGAACATGGCCGACAAGCTTTATGCGTACTTTTGCCGCATGGAGTCGACCGAGCCGAGACTGCACAAGCTCGTCCAACCGGTCTACCAACGGCAGTTTGAGGCCGTGCTCGAAGAACTGAAGGCAGCTCCGTTGCCATCCAGTGGGCAGCTGACGGACGAACTCGCTGCCAAGGTGCACCAGGTCGCCCAGATCGTTGAAGGGTCAGGCATTGACCGAAGCGCCCGTGCGATTGTGTTTGTGCGGCGGCGCAAGATGGCACTGTGGCTCGCTCAAGTCATGGAGAAGATACCCACGCTCAAGGCGCTGAATCCGACTCGGTTCATCGGCCACAACTCGTACGAAGGGATGTCGTGGGAAGCGGAGCAACGGCCGACGCTGGACCGTTTTCGCCGTGGCATCATCCGCATGTTGGTGGCAACGAGCGTCCTGGAGGAGGGACTCGACGTGCCGGAGTGCTCACTCGTCATCCAATTCGATGGTGTCGTCGGGATGACGAGTCTGGTGCAGAGCCGTGGGCGGGCTCGCCAAGCGCGCGGTCGATTCGTCGTCATGTCGGGACAGAAAAGACGCGAGGAGCTCCAGGACTTGATTCGCAGTGAGCTCACACTGTTCGAGATTGCCCGCGTCGAAGCCGAAGCGCTGGAATCCAAGGCGGCCACGAGAGAGCTCATGGATGAGCTTGCCGCCTGCGGTACGTTAGCTGTTGACGATCCAGCAGAGGCAACCGCAGTTGCGGTGACGGAAGACCAGCACGAGACAGATTGGTCTCGGATGGAGTCCAAGTTCTGCGTCACTTTCGGCTTGATGACGTCGGACGCGCGAGGCGACTCGGACCGCGACCGACATGCCATTCTCGGCGCTATTAGCGACAGTGGGATTGTCGAAGTCGATCGATTCGACCCCAAGCAAGGTCTTGCCGCGCTTGAAGTACCTGGTGGAGGAGCACGCGCGAACGACTACTCTGCGCTGTATGAAGAGCTGTGCGAACGACTGGACTTCCGTATCGAACAAGCGGACGAGATGACACAAGCGCCACGGTGTTCTCCCTACTGGATGAAGCTGCTTTCGGCCCCCTCGCCTCCACCCACGGCGGACGATATTGCAACATTCCAAGGCGCCGTGCTGGTGGAGGAGCCCGCGGACGAGTTCCTGAGATGCGTTCGGTTCGCTCGCGGACGGTTTGTCGAGCGTGGCACGTTCGAGCCGGAAGAGGCGATCGACTGCTCTGCAAGCGCAACGAGCTTTACGAAGAGCTCCCAGTTTCTGGTGATGCAGGGGTACAACGACCTGCGCTTCGAGTTTGATTTGTGCTCCATCCACGACCGCGTTGTCTGGATCGAAACAACGTCGACAAGCGCGTGGGTCCTCTACATGACCGTCCGCCATGCCCCCAAGATCTGGGGAGCGACGACCTCGACTCGCGTATGCCCGGACTTCGATATGAAGGCGCTAACGTTTGCGTTTCATCTGGAGTCGACGTCGAAGTTTGTGATGCGGCTGCTTCGAAAGCAGCTCACGGACGCAGATCTCAACATTCGAGACACGAAAGTGGACGTTGCACGCCGAGCAGCGGCGCCTGTGTCCATGCCGTCGATCCGCGAGCTGTCCTCGGAGCCCACGATGCTGACAGCGGCTCTGCTCGCGCTTCTCTCGAGCTGCTGCTTCATTTTCGGCGCACGCCTCCCCGAGGTATTCCTGCAGAAAGTGCGAAACCTCAAGACGGACGCGCTACGCATCCAGGCGTTGCTTCGGTTCGAGCCCGTCGCCGGCACCGAGATCGAATTCGTGTCCGAGTTTCGGGCATTCATTCAGGGCAACCACCCGTCGCTGGAAGGGCTCGCGCGGCTTGCGCAGCCCCTGGTGTTGAAGGTGATCGTCACGCCGACGCGCATTCTCTTTGAACGAGCTGACATCGCACCACCGAACCGCGTGCTGCGGCATTTCGGCTCGGAGAACTTCCTGTACGTCTACTTTCGCGACGAGAACCGCGAGCGCGTGGACTTTGGCGATGCTGTATTGGCGAAGCGAGTGCGCGACGTGCTCAACGCGGGCATCAAAATCGGCGCGTCCCATTTTCGATTCTTGGGCTGTTCGTTGAGCCAACTGCGCAATGCGAGTTGCGTATTCACGGTGCTGGATCCAGTGGAAGTGCGCGAGTGGGTCGGCGAGTTTCAGCGCGTTACGACGCCGGCGAAGTACTTCAAACGCCTCGGCCAATCGCTCTCGTCCACGCGAGAGACCATCACGATCCACCCAAGCGTGCTCCTCCACGCCGCCAAAGACATTGTGGATGCACAAAACCAGTTTGTCTTCACGGATGGCTGCGGCGAGATCACGACGAACGCGGCCCAAAAAGTGGCGCGCATCTTGGGCCTTCCCAAGACGCCGTCGGCGTTCCAGATCCGCCTCGGTGGCGCGAAAGGCGTGCTCGTCGTCTCGGACTTCCAGGCGCTGGAGACAAATCCGGAGGACGACGAGCTGGCTGATGCAGGCCATCGCGGCGTGAGGCTGCGCGAGAGTATGGTCAAGTTCCAGTCGCCCCACAACATGCTGGAGATCGTTGCCCTCGCGAGTGGGCACTCGGTCGCGTACTTGACTCGCCAAAGTATCCTCATCCTGAGCGCCTTGGGTATTCCAGACGCGACGTTTATGGGCTTGCAGGACGAGTACATCGCGTCGCTCGCCACGATGGTCGTGTCCAGTACGCTCGGTCTGCAGGAAGTCCGTTCGGCGGTGCCGTTCGAGCAGTCGTGGTGTATCGATGTGCTTTACGGACGAGCGACCACGGCGAGCTCACTGAAGATGGACCCGTACCATCGGCGCATTATCCACGCCATGTACGAGTACAAGCTCGCGAACACGGTGCTCCGTGCTCGCATTCCGGTCGCGAAGGGCAGGAACTTGATGGGCGTCGCGGATTTCACGGGCACGCTCGACTACGGCGAAGTCTTTGTCCAGTACACGGAGCGTGGTCCATCCGGAAGGGAAGATCTAGACCGCGTCGTCATCTTGAATGACGTCAACGTCCTCGTCCACCGAAGCCCATGCCACCACCCAGGGGATCTTCGCGTGCTGCGGTGCCGTCGCGGTGGCACCGTCCCGGATTCGCTCAGGCAGCTTCGAGACTGTATCGTGTTCCCCACGCGCGGTCCTCGACCGCACCCGGACGAGTGCACGGGTGGCGACTTGGACGGCGACATCTTCACGGTGATCTGGGACGAGCGGCTGATCCCTCCGCCCCAAAACGTCATGCCAGCGATGGTGCTGACCGAAGGCCCGGCCAATCCAACCAGCGCAGGCGACGAGACGGCCGTGGACGTGCCCGCACTCGTCGACTTCTACCTGTTTGCGCTCAAGCACGACATCTTGGGCATCGCGTCGAACGCGCATCTCGCTGTGAGCGACGCCGACCTGAAGTACGGCTGCTTCGCCTCGGATGCACTCGTGCTGGCCGAGATTTGCGCGCGCGAAGTGGACTGCTGCAAGAACCCCAAGCACCTGGACGTCGTCCGCGAGCTGACGCCCAAGCAGTACCCGGACTTCATGGGCAACACGGAGAAGCCGAGCTACAAGTCGCCAAAAGTGCTCGGGAAGATGTACCGCCGCGCGCTGGCGCTGCAGATGCACACGGCGCCCAACTTTGGCGGTGCGAAGGCCAACGAAGTGGACGAGTCGTTTCTCACTCAGGGGTACGCCAAGCATGTGCCGCAAGCACGCGTGATCTACCACGAGTACAAGCACACGGTCCGCATGCTGCTGCAGTCGTGTGGTGCTGTCAGTGAAGCCGAGCTCGCGACGGGCATGATCATCGAGCCGGCGAGCGAGTACAAAGCGGACTATTTCCGATTCGGCGAGCGCTCGCGCGACGCCTTTTACAGCACGCAGAAGCTTTTTCGAGACCAGTTTCTTCGCGTGTACAAAGGCCGATCGGCACGCGTTCGGTCCCGCGTCGCCGCGGCATGGTACGCCGTCGCGTACGGCGACACGAGCGACGATCGCCTGCTCAGCTTTGCCTGGATCCTGGCCGACGTGCTGATCGCAAATAGGGACACCCGAAGCGGCGGCGACGAGCTGGAGAGTGGCGACGGCGTGGCGTTGTCGGTACTCGACATGACGGCGGAGGCCATGCATGCGGTCGCGTGCCAGCTGCAGCTCAGCATTCTCAGCGAGATTGGGAACCGACAGGGCTCGCTCCTTGTCGAATTCCACGACCGCCTGCGCGCGCTCACGTCGCTGCGCATCGCGCTGGAGCCGCATTTTGGCACGCGCGAGATCGGCTGCGTGCTCTTTGGGTCGTCGGCGTTGCTCACGTTTGAACCACAATCCGATTTGGACGTGGTGCTCGAGCCCGTGGCGGACGTTGTGCACCTGAAAGCGCTCGCTCGCTTTGCCGATAGCGCTGCCGAGGGCATCGCGGACGTCAAGATGCGCGAGCGCACCCACGTGCCCGTGCTCTCGCTGTCTCTGGACGAGACGTGGACGATGGAGATCTCCTCGGCTCGCAATGGGCCCATCAAGACGGCGTGGTTCCGCGAGTACATGGTCGCGCATCCGTTCTTCTGGCCGGCGGCGTACGTTTTGATCCAGTGGGGCAAAGCCGCGGGGCTCATTCGTCGCCGCTGTATCGACGGAGCGGGGTCGAGCGGCGGCAGCCTCCTCCCCGTGGGCTTTCTCTGGCTGTTTGTCGACTTTTGCCTGCAGAAGCACTTTGTCCAGTCCATTGAGTGTCCGCTACACGGCCTCGACCCAGTCGACAATGAAGTGGAGATGGCGTTCTGGACGTCGCTCTTGGCGCGCTCGGTCCACTCGGCGGCAGAGCCCACGGCGGCGACGGTGATGCTGGCGTTCTTTGCGTACTATGGCGACGTGAAGACACCGCAGGCGGCGTACGCGTTCACGGATCCGCTGGACCCGAAGAACGACACGCAACTGACGCCCGAGCACGCCGAGACGTTTCGCGAGCAGTGCTACGCCGCGCACCACCAGCTCTGCGTGGCGAGTGGCGACGTGGCGTCGTTGCTTCTCCACCAGCGAGACAACCGGCGCCGCATCACGTTGAGCCGCGCGCTGAGCAGGCACGTCCACCGCTCGCCCGAGTTTTACGCAACCAAGATCTTGCGCGACGCCGGCGTGGCCTCGGGCGCCGCGACGCTGAGCTTTGAGCGGCACTCGAACGCGCTTCGTCCGGATCTGTACATGGCCAACGTGGACGGAGACGGCGAGTCGGTGCGCCGCATTGAGCAAAAGATTGAAAAGATCGAGGAGGAGCTCGGCGCGCCGCAAGTGCACCGCCCGACCGAGGGCGTCCACCGCTCGGGCTGCTGCCTGCTGCTGTTTGAAGGCGCGACGTCGCAGAGCGAACACGTCGCGTTCCAGAACTACTTTGGCGCGCGCCACGCGCAGCACGAACACCTCGAGCTCCACCAAGTGCATCTCGTGAGCTTTATGAACGGACTGGCGTGGCTCGAGTCGGCGATCATGTCGTTCACGACCAAGTTTTTGCGGCAAATGGTCAAGCTGACGCACTACGAGAAGCTCAACCCGGGGGTCACGACGCCCAAGGCCATCGTGCGCTTTGGCCACCACTACCTGATAAATCTGCCGTGGTCGTTCCACGAAGAAGCGATTGCGCTCGCGACCGTTGAGATGCTGGAGCGCGAGTTTGAACGCGGCCGCGAAGCCCGAGAGCTGTACGAGTCGGTGCTGGTGGCGAGGCAGCGCGACCGCAAGACGTACCAGGCAGCGGGAGATGGCGAGGACAATGACGGAGAGATGGGGAGGGCGGAGGAGGAGACAAGGGCACCCGGCGGCGGCGGCGGCGGCTTTGGTAGTGGTGGGTCAGCACGGGACGAGGACGAGTCAGGGAAGCGAGAGAATGGACAAGGCCAGCGCAGAGTAACTGCGCTGTCGCTGCACAAGGCGACGGCCATGACGAGAAGCGACCGCGGTGTGGCCCACTCGTTCTACCCGATGATCGACGCGAGTCTGGCGCCGCATCTCGACGACTTTGCCGCGCAGCGCAAGCGCATGCGCGTCACGGCGCAGAGCGAGTCGTTCCAAGTGTCGATTGTGCGCGACGCGTTGGAGTTTAACGTGCGCTTGACGCCCGAGCTCCAGTTGGAGAAGGTCAAGACGCGGGCCAACCGCTGGCTGAGCGCGACGCTCAAGATGCGGCAGGAGCTGAGCGACGACGGATCCCGAATGGACGCGACGCCCGACGTGCGGTACTATGTGTCGGCGAGCGAAGACGTGCCGTCGTCGGATCCTCTGCCACAGCTGCTGGCGCGCGCCTGTGCCAAGGCACGCGGCGGGTGTGGCGTGCTGCAGTTTGTCCCGCAAGCTGCCGAGCCGACGAGCGGCGGCGAGCGCCGCCCGCGCGTCCGCGTGAGCAGTGAGCTGCTGGGCGAAGGCATCCAGCTGAAGGAGATTGTGAATGTGCGCCACATGCGCTGCACGACGTACCAGAGCCCGACGGACGGCGTGAAGATGCGCGTGCAGCGCGTGCGAGAGTATTCGTTCCCGACCGACGACGGCTTTGTGCGCGTGACGCCCAAGACGGAGGTGGAGCTCGTGATGCCGCCGCTGAGCCCGGCCGCGCGCGTGGACGCGAGCTTTGCTCGCCGCTTTGTGCTCGCGGGCGTGGAGCTCGTGGCGTTTCTGCGCGAGCACGTGTGCCATGGCATCGGAGAGATGACGGAGATGGAGTGAGCAAGTTGATGTGTTGAATCAGTCAGTAGTATTTTTATTCAGCTCACCATGTATTTTTTATACATGGTGAGCTGAATGTGTGTGGTCCACATGACACGTCAATGACGCCGCGTGACGTCGCCTTCGTCGACAGGCAAGATTCTTCCACCGCTTGTGCGACAAAACGACCAACCGCCTCGTCGCATTTTGCCGACGCCCTCTCCAAATCGATCGCATATCTGATTCGTCCCAAATCTCAACCCCCAAAAAGCGACACGGCGATTTTCTGTTTGATTTATTCTTTCGTTTTTTCCCCGGCCCCTTTCGCTCAGGAAAGAGCGAGAAAACCAGGTCCGGTCCACCCACGATTCTGGCTGGCGGCTGGCCGCGCGGCCGTTCAGTTCGGTCCGTGTGGTCTGTTTGGCTGTTGTCTCGCGTCGTCCACTCGTCTCTTCTCTGGCTCTGACGCTAGCTGGGCCGCGCGGTCGCAGTCGTTGCCTCACTCTGCAAACGACTCTCCCGAGTATCAGCCTTCCTTTCGACTAGTGTACTTGAAGCATGAAGGCTGCTCGCATGATGCTCCGCCTGGCGGACCGCTCTCGCGCCATGGGACTCGCCGCTGCCGGCGTGTCCGCGCTCGCGCTGCACGCGGCGGACGCGCGCGCCGAATCGATGGTCGTGGCGCACCATTCGCCGACGGCGCTGCACGCGCTGGCCGCGCACGACCACTGGAAGCAGCCGCAGGCGCCCGTGCTGCCCGTGCGCGCGGACCTGCGCCAGCTCTACCGCGTTGACAGCGTGATCGGCCGCGGCGGCTTCGGCGTCGTCCACGAAGGACGCGACCGCCAGTCGAACGCGCCCGTCGCGATCAAGCGCGTCTGCAAGCAGACCACCAGCAAAGCGTGAGTGTGGGATGTTTGTGTGCGGGATTTTTAATTATAATGCGAATGATGTCTGACGTTAATGTATTATTTCTCCCCCCAACAGCAAATTCCTGCAGGAGGTGGAGATCCTGCGCGCGCTCGGCGGCCAGCACAATGTCGTGGGTCTCTGCGAGGCGTTTGAGACGGCGGACGCGTACGTGCTCGTCACGGAGCTCGTCGACGGCGAGGAGCTCTTCGACCACCTCATCACGAACGGCGTCTTTTCGGAGTGCCGCGCGCAGCGGCTCGTCGCCGACATTGCCCACACGCTCACTTATCTGCACGCGCACCGCGTCGTCCACGGCGACCTCAAGCCCGAGAACATTCTCGTCTCGGCGGACGCGTCGGCCATGCGGCTCATCGACTTTGGCCAGTCGTTCCGCGAACACATCTCGTCGGAGCGCAAGCGCTGCGTGGACAGCACAGTCGCGTACGCCGCGCCCGAGGTGCTGCGCGCGAGCGGCACGGCCTCGCGCACGACCGCCGCCGGCAGCGCCGTCGACATGTGGGGGCTCGGCGTCGTGCTGTACATCTTGGTGTGCGGGTTCCACCCGTTCGACCCGGAGAACGACCTGTCGGACGAGGAGCTCGCCGCGCGCATCATGCGCGGCGCGTTCGACAAGACGGCGGCCGAGTGGACCGAGCTGGCGCCGGCCGCGCGCGACCTCATCGAGCGGCTGCTGGAGATGGAACCGTCGCGCCGGCTCACGGCCGAGGAGGTGCTCACGCACGAGTGGGTCGCGTCGGCATCGACCCACGCTTGATATTGCATCGACCAACTTTTAGAGGTGGCGACAGCACAACCCATCATCACCATAGAGAACACCTGCATACTATTCTAGAATATCAATCTATCTATAGGAGGGATACGCGGCCTACTCGCTGTCCTCCTCCTCGTCCTCCGACTCGGCGGCCTTGTTCTTCTTCTTCTTGTGCTTCTTGGCCTGCTTCCTGTCCGACTCGTCGTCCTCGTCGCTATCCTGCGACTTGCGCTTCTTGCTCTTCTTCTCCTTCTTCTCCTTCTTCTCCTTCTTGAGCTTCATCTTCGTCGTCTTCGTGTCTGTGTCGGCGTCCTCCCCCATCGCTTCATCACCGTTATCCTCCTCTTCTCTCCGCGCCTGCGACGCCTCCGTCTTCACGGCGGCGTTCGCTCCGTCGTGGTAGAACGGGCACGAGTCGCCGCGCACGCACGACCGCGAGTTCTGCCAGTTGTAGCACACTGACTGGAAGCGCTTCTGGTAGTCCGAGTGGGCCGTGGTCACGGCCGCCGCAGCGACCACGGCCGCGGCCGCCACTGCGGCCACCGCGGCGGCGTCGTCGCCCTCCGTGTGGGCGAACCGACAGGACGTGCCGCGCATGCAGCGGCCGCGCTGGAAGTTCTTGCAGATCGAGATCGTGGGCACGACCGCGGGGGCCACGACGGGCGTAGGGGCCGGCACGTCCGCGGCGTCCACGTGGCGGAAGCGACACTTGTCGCCGCGCTTGCACTTGCCCTTGAGGAAGCTCTGGCAGATCGGCGCGTCGGGGTCCGCGGCCGTGGCCATCGCCACCACCGAAGAGACAGAGACGGCGGCGGAAGGGGCTTCCGACGGAGTGGAGACGCGCATCGGTGCTTTGACTACCGCAACTGGCTGCTCGGGAGCGGGCGCCTCCGCCGAGGCCTCGACGTGGCGGAAGCGGCACGAGTCGCCGCGCATGCAGGTGCCCTTCTGGAAGTTGAGGCAGATCGGGACGTCGGGCACGGGCGCTGGAGCGGGCCTGGAGGTGGTGGCGCGCGAGAAGCGAGGCGGCGCGTACTCGTATGCAGCGGTGGCCGGCGTCGCGACGACCACAGGCGTCGGCTTCGCCACCGGAGCTGAGGCGGTGGCCGTGTCCATGTGGCGGAAGCGGCACTTGTCGCCGCGCTTGCACTTGCCCTTGAGGAAGCTCTGGCACACGGGCGTCTCGTCTTCTTCTTCTTCGTCCTCCACTGGCTGCTCATCCGCTTCGACCATTGGCGGCGGCGCGTAGCGGCTCATGCGCACGGGTGCCACCTCCATCACAACACTCGGTGTCGCCACGGCAGCCACCGTAGTCGGGTCGACGTGCTGGAACTTGCACGAGTCGCCGCGCTTGCACTTGCCCTTCTGGAAGCTCACACAGATCGGAGTGCCATCCGACTCGTTCGTCGCTGGGGCCACGGGCACAGCGGCCGCAGGTGCAGTCGCGGCCGCCGTCACTGACGCCGGCTCGCTGTGCAGCACCTTGTCGGCGTCCTGCGCGCTCAGCACGTGCGCGAACTTGCACTCGTCGCCGCGCGGACACTGGCCCGACTGGAACTTGTGGCACACGCCCTTCTTGAGCTTGCGCTGGAGGTCCTCGCGCGCCTTCTCCGTTGCCTCGTCGCGCGAGCCGTAGTCGATGTTCATGGGGCGGCCCATGACGATCATGCCGTCGAGCACCACGGCCTTTTCGCACGCCGCGCTGTCGTAGAACTGCACGTAGCCAAAGCCGCGGAACTCCTTCGTCTCGATGTGCTCCGCGAACCGCACGGCCTTGATGTCGCCACACTTTTCAAAGACCTTGCGCAGCACGGGCTCGGTGATGTCGTACGCCAGGTTGCCGACGTACACGGACGTGCAGCCCGCCGGCACGGGGCCAAATACCTTGGCCGGCTGCTGGCGTGGCGCGCGCGAGCGGTCGACGGGCGCGCCGCCGGTCGCGCTGGCGTCGCCGCCGGCCGCCGCCTTGGGCTGCAGGAAGCGCACGTTCAGCACGCGGTTCTCCCATTTCTACAGAGTGCAGCAGGTCAGTTTCTCGGGCATGCAATCGGGAGGAGGAGGAGGGGGTATACGGATAGCGAGACGCACGGTCTGGTTCATCTGGCTCACGGCCTCGAGCGCGTTGACGTATTCGCTGAAGGTGATGAAGCCAAAGCCCTTGGACTTGCCCGTCTTGCTGTCGTAGACGACCTTGGACTGGAACATCTCGCCGAACGAGCGGAACTTTTGGTAGAGCGCGTCGTCGTCCGCGTGCGCGGGGATGCCGGCCACGAAGACCTTGTTGCGGTCGCGCCAAAGGTTGTCGTCCGCCATCGTTCGTTCGTCGGTGCTGCAGGTGTGAGGGCGGCGGCGGCGGCAGGAGAACGGAGAACGGAGAACGGAGAACGGAGAACGGAGACGCGAGGATGCCCAATGCTGCTTGCTGCTGCAGGTGATGATCGGCGACGTCCAGCCAACAGACACACACGTGAGCTGCGCTGAGGTGCAATACTGGGATATCCCTACTAAGTACGAATGGAGCAAACTCCTGTAAGTACGGGTGGGACCAGCGCCACAGTTCGGCTAAGTGCGGTTGGGTACGCTCCATCGCGCGAAACGACGCACGCACGTTCGCGCAACTGGCCCACGCTGGCGCCGCTGGGATCAAGCGACCGATAGAAAGACGTGGCAAGTGGTGGCCGTGCCTTTCTCTCTTTCTCTCTCTCTCTCTCTATCTCTCTCTCTCTCTCTCTCTCT
>JAADVV010000570.1:0-14504 GCA_023335905.1 Pythium pyrilobum
ACCGGTCCTCTATCGAATAGTGAAGGACAGCGGACGCGTGGGTGGAGATTGGATGATCGATCGGAACAAGGTGTGTGTGGTGCGGGCGAAGAAGGGTTGATACACAGGTTGCTAACGGCCACGCGGTCCAAGGTTTGTAACGGTTAAATGGTTTTGACGGAAGGTTGATGCCGAAAAAAAAAGGAGCGATGCTTGACAGCAGCCAACTCAGGTGAGCATGCTGCCGCGCGACTGGCGATCCTGCGTCGTTGTGAAGCGTTCGATGACTGAATTGGCGTTCGTCGCGCCCTTCGTCAGCGTCGCGAGGTACGAGACCAGCAGCGCGTCATTGTATTCCTATGAGACGAAGCCAATGAGAAGGGGTGAATGGACCGGGCCATGGGTGCGGAGGAGACGGTAGTCCAATCGCGTCAGCAAACGACGGACCTGCAAAAACGTCGCGTTGAACTGTTGGGATGAGAGCGCTGGGAGCTGGTTACACAGGCTCGAGATCTGGCGGAGCAAGCTCTGGTCGGCGGGCACGTCACCTGGGACACGAGGTATACGCAACGTAGCAGCTTAGACACCAAATCTCCACGCACGCGAGATGAGATAGTACATGTCCTCTACCTCGCTTGGCAGCCTCCAGGAACCGAACGAGCACGTCGACTTGACGGTGAAGCATCTTGATTGCGTCTCGAACATTGCCCAAGTACGGGTGCACTGAGTACCACAGGATATTCCGTCAGATCATGCAGTTAAAACGCCACAGGGTCGAAATAGTAGCTCACATGACGACTTGGTCGAGTCGCCCATGGGCGCGATCTTGGAGATGTGGTCGACGGAGATACCCTCCATCTCCGACGTTTCGATCTTATACGAGGTCTTGACAAAGATCATGGTCGGCGATCCGTTGAGCATGTGCAACTCCGACTCGTAGAGCGAGAGTGGCAGCTTCTTCTTTGTGCTCAGTCCCTTCGACACGGGATCCAGCAGCAGGAACAGCGGACTTTCATTGAACTCCATGATCTACGCACAGTACAAACATTTTGATTAGCAAGATAGACACAGCAAGTTGCAGAGTACGCGTGCGTACCGATTTGTGGACCGCCAGGTCACTCTGCAGGGCCTTGCTGCCAACGGTGTACCAGCCGAGCAGCTCAAACCCGGGAAACACCTGCGAGACTGCCATTTCCAACAACGTGTCAGCACTTCCAGTCTTGAACACCTAATCCAATCGAGTGGGCGCGTACACTGCTGGATACGTGACGTGAGAAACTCCTTGTCGAGCTGGATCTCGCCGTTCACGCGGTCGTAGCGGATCTCGAACGAGTCGTACACCGCCACTTCGAGTCCGTTCTGGATGCCAAAGAGCGCACCAATGACCTGTGGCATGGCGTCGAGCAGCGCGTCTTTGCGCTCGTGCTGGAAGTCCCGCTTGTGGCGCGTGTAGTGGTCGGCGACATTCATGACCACGAGCGGGTGGATCTGCACGAGCCGCTCGGCACCGCCGCCGCCCGACGGGCTGCTCTCCTCGGCGCCGTGGGCCGCCGCTGCGGCTGTGGACGACGGTGCGTACGCGTCCTCCTCCTGCTTCATCTCCGTGTCGTCCATGGCCGAGTCAACTAACGTTAGTATAGTAGCAGTATTATAATAACTGGGTTGCTTTCTCTCGCGCTCGCTTCTCTCTCCTGGATGTTCATCGACCCACTTCACACTCAGATACTTTCCTTCTCTCGCATAAGTACGAATTACGTTCTTAACTGACCCCCCACATCCTGCACTACGTGGAGTGTTCGTAACGACCATTCGGTTGTAGTGCGTTCGTCTGATTGTGGAAAGGTGACGCAGGCGAGTTGCATGCACATGCCGCAGGGAGGAGGGACCGCGGCGGAGGCAGAGGGGCGGCGGACGGCGCAGTCGGCGATAGACGGAGAGATGGACGACCTCACGGACGACTTCCTGGACTCTTTAGACGTGCGTCTCCATGGCTCCCATTCCGGCAAGTTGGCGTGGGGACTCGTGGCGGTCTAATCTCATTTTGTCATGTCGTGCTGCAGTTGCTGACGGCAATCCCGAGCAGCAAGCGAGGGGCGCTCAATGGAGACGCCAGAGGAGGAGCAGCCGAAGGAGGAGCACGGGGACGAGGAGGGGACGACGGCGGCGGCTACGGCACGTACGTGGAGAGCGACGGCGACCGGTCGTCCGAGTCGCGGCTGAGCGAGTTTACACCGGAGGAGTTGCTCCAGCTCGGGTTCTACGACGAGGAGGAGAGCGAGGCGCGCGCGCTGCAGCGGATGGCTATTGCCGAGGAGGACGACGACAGCGGCGCGGCGGAGACCGCCACGGATGGCTCGGGAGGAGATGCGCGGGGCGGGGCGGATGCAGAGGAGGGACAGCGGCAGCAGGAGACGTTCATAGTCCACGAGGCGTCCATGGTGCGGCGCCTGGGCAACGGCGCGCTGCTGTGCAATGGGGAGTATGACCAGGAGGACGAAGCGGATGAGTACGCGGACGAGCTGTCGCAGCTCGAGAGCAGCGCCGCCGACCTGTACGGCTCGTATTACAGCGACAGCCTGACCAAGGCCGGGCACCCGAGCTACGTGAGCGACGGCACGGAGCGGTCGTACTCGTTCGCGAGCGAGTGCACCGACTTCTCGCCCATGCACAGCCCGCACGAGGTGACGCTCGACCGCGCGGCGACGTACGAGCAGCGACTGGAGCGGAGTGTGCAAGAGACGGCGAGCCAGCACACGCACGACGGGGACGCGTCGACCGACGGCGGCGGCAGCGCGTCCGGGCTGACGCACCAGGAGAGCCGCCCGTTCACGATGGAAGACATTGCATTTTTCGACCCGCACTTTGGGCGCGACGTGTTCCTCGAGGAGCTCGGACTGAGCTTCATCGACGGCTCGGGCTCGCGCTCGCTTGCGTCGTACCGCATGTCGTCGGTCTTCCGCATCTCGCAGAACAAGTCGGACGTGATCAAGCAAGGGTGGCTCATGAAGCGTGGCGAGTTTGTGCGCAGCTGGCACAAGCGCTGGTTCACGCTGCGGCGCATGTACGTTGACTGGGTGTCGGCGGGATTGATTTGTACACGATTGTTGTTTGCTGACGGTGGTGCTATCGTGTAGGCCGCAAGGGCCGATGCTCACGTACGCGCGCGACAATTCGGAGAACGCGCCTGCCAAGGTGATCGATCTGAGCTCCACGTCGCGCTGCGTCGTCGCGCCGAAAGGCTCTAAAGACCACGAGTTCCGGATAGTGACGTCAGCCGACTCGCGGCGCGAGTACGCGGCGTACGCAGCGTCCAACTACGAGCTCACCGAGTGGGTGCGCGCCATCCAGTCCTCTATTAACGCCGGTAACAAGTCGGCTTTCGAAGGTGCCGCCGATCTGCAGCGAATATGGAACGACGCCGGCATCCAGGGGTTCCTCGTTCGCTATGGCATGCGGAAGGTGAGCTCCCGAAATCACATGCAGACGCGCGTGCTCGAGCTCAACTTTGCCGACCAAACCATCACAAATTCGCGTCGCGGCGAGTCACTCTCGACGCTCCACTTCAACGATCTGCTGCGCGTGAGTGCGACGAAGCAGGGCAACGAGGAGTTCGGGCTCGTGCTCGAATTCTCCGGGAAGCACCGGTCGTGGGCTCTCTTCCTGGACACGCGGGAGGCGCGGGACGAATTGGTGGATATCATGCAGAAAATCGCGATCAAGGAAGTCATCGGAGAGGACCTGGAGGCACGGAGCTCGCGGTTTCGGCTGAAAAGCGGCTACATGGAGCGGCGCAATGTCGGCCCGCAGGCGACGCTCAAAGGACGGCTCTTTGTGTGTCTCTATGAGAACAGTATCGTGTTTTACCCGGACGGACAGGACGTTACGAGCGCGCGTCCGTGGTACGTCGTGACGCTGCGAGGTCTCCAGGTGTCGTGTAACGAAGGCAAGTGCACGATCGCGATGGGGCGTCTGCTGCTCACGTGTGCGTCGACTGAGGAGTGCCGAAATTGGTACCAGGCCATTCTCGCGGCCATGTCGCTGCCGCAACGTGTGATCGAGTTGGAGCTGCGCGAACGCGTGCGGATCCGGAATGCGTTCCACGCGTCAGTATTTCGGCTACGCAAGCTTCTCAAGGCCCACGTGAAACCAGAAATGAACGGGCCCCCCAAGGACCAGAGGACGATCGAGTTGATGATGCGCAAGCTCTGGGAGATCACATTTGTGGGTGAAGCCTACACCAGCAACGCGGATCCGCGGTGGCAAGAACTCGGCTTTCAGCGTGGAGGCCCTGCCTCGGACCTGCGCTCCAGCGGTCTACTAGGGCTTTACTGCCTGATCTACTTTATCAACTACCCGTCGGGCGAATTTAAGCGTATCCTCGATCGTACGCGGTTCGGCGTGAGCGAAGGCAACATGAAGAACTACCCTCTCGCCATCGGCTGTATAAACGTCGTCGCCATCTTGACCGAGACGCTCGGATTCGGCGACGCCGGGAGCCATTCGGAGGGCTGCTCGCCGAATGCGATGAAGACGTTTGTGCGGTTCATCGCCCAGAGCGTGTCCGAGCCGAAGCGGACTCCGCGAGCAACGAGGCGCGACGACGCCGGCCGCAGTTCGATGTCGGGCTCGTCACTGGGTTCGCTCGACACATGGGAAGACATCGTGAACGAGGCCGACAACTACGTGTTCGAGGACATTTTCTGCGTCTTGTACCCGATCCTGGACACGCTGTTCGTGCAGATGGGAGCGGTACGTCGTGCTTGAGGTTGTGGTATTGCTCGGTTGTTTGGTTGAGCGTTGCCAATTGGATGCGATAGGGCTACATGGAGTTTGGGCAGGTCGTCGCGGCCTTCCGGCGCCGCCTGGGCGTGATCTTCGACAGCATGCCACGCACCATGGCCGATCTCCAAGAGCTGGCCGTTGAGCCGGTCACAGAGACGCTCGTCGCTCCGAGTATCATCTCAAAAGGGATGAAATGACACACACAACGCGCAAATTGAATTTCTTTCCACAGCGGCTTTACAACCAGAAAATGACCACCCCCACGCGATGGCGCACGTAACTAATAGAGATTCCGGACGTGAGCCAGGTGCGACCACGAGCAACGCCAACGTCTCTCTTGCCGATCACAAGCCCCGCCCGTAGAGAGAGGGACCGGATCGTTTAGTGCTTTGACGTGTGCGCGTACAGCTTCTGGAACACGGCGAGGCCGCGGTCGACAATGCTTTTCTTCCACGACGGGCTCTCGTGCACGTAGAACACGTCGCGCAGCTTCTCCGCCAACGGCAGGCGGCGCGTCGGCGCGTGCTGGTAGAACGCGTTCTCCTCCACGAGTGCCTTCATCATGAACACGGCCGGTACCGTTCCAAACTCCTGCGCGATCGTCACGACTTTGCTGCGATGGTCTGGCGAGACGAGCTGCGCGATGCCATCAGCCACGAGGCCGCGCGTCGCTGAGTACCCCTTGGTGACGGCGTTGTCGACCCCACCTTTCGAAGACGACACCAAGTCCGCGGCACTCTCCGTCGCAAAGATCTTCTCGGCGCTGGCTCTGTTGCAGCTCGGCGAGAGAATGATCGTGTCGACTCCCGACGGCCCGAGCCCCGTGTGGATATCCACCACAGCGAGTGTCTCGACTGTGTCGACGCGGATCTGGTCATTGAGGAACGCCTCCAATACCTGGAGACTCGGCTGCTTCTCGGTGCCGTCAAAGACAATGCCCTCGGGGTAGTGGTACGTCGCCGACACCATGGCTTTCTTGAGCGCCGCCCAGCCTTTGGAAGCAACGGCCACGGGGATACTCTTGACGAACGCCAGATGCATTCTCCACGGCGCGCCAGACGGGAGCGGGTTGGAGACGTCGTAAAAGTCGTTGTAGCCGTTCTGGTTCGGGTCCGCGGCCGTGGCCTCCGCGAACTCTTCCGGCGGCAGCGAATTGCGGTTAAGGTCCACGTTGTTCTCGTTCACGCGACAAAGCTGCGAGAAGCCGTACGGGTTCACGGCGTGGACGAGCACGACGGTTGGGCCGCGCTTGGACGTCGTGAGGTTGCCCGCTTGCTGCAGGATCGCCGACTGGATGGCGCTGCCCGCGAAACCCTCGACGCCGTGCGTGCCCGACAAGTGCAGGAGCACGCTGTCGGCCTCGCCCTTGATCACCGCGACGTCGATGGTCAGATCCAAGGGCGCCAAGTGCGGCAGCGGCAGCGTGTGGACCGTGGCATGGGCGTCGCTCGCGCGCCTGGTAGTACGTTTCGGAGAAGTGGCTCTCCACAGCCACGTCGACGAGCGCCGAGGAGTAGTAGGCGTCCAGCGAACGGAAGTCGTGGAGCGCGTGGAAGCCCAGGCCGACGGCGACCGCCGCGAGCGCCGGCTTCCAGTGGGCCACCATGAGGGAGGATACAGGAGAGGAGGAGGACTGCTTGTCGATCGAGGAAGAGGAATTGGCGAATGGACTCCATTTCTGGAGGTGGTCCGAGTGCGCGAAGGTCGATTCATGATGATGCCCTCATCGAAGTCGAAGCGCACTGCCCTACCCTCGACAGGTTGCTGGAAAGTCGTTGGAAGCCTTCCAATGAGAAGTCGATATGGGTATATGTAGCGAAGGTAACGGGTTGGCATGGCTCGTGCAACGTTCCCACAACCTTGTCATTGCTCTACTGTTAGCACTCGTATAGAGGACCGTGTACCCGTCAACCCCGACATGAGATTTTGGACCCACACTTGAACATGGGGGGATCATCATCACCCCCCCATCCGATGATGGCCCATCGCACGCTCTCCGCCCTGCACCATTCCACTTCACAGCTGCCCCCCCCACTGTGGGAGGATAGGCCAGGGTGAAGGGGGGGGGGTCCCGCCATCTTCCAGTGTGATTGCTCGGGTGAATCACCGCACAATCGCTTTCGCTCAACAGCATTTCGCAGCCTCGCTCTTTCCACCAAGTCCGCCATGGGAGTGCTGAAGCACCTCGTCGCCATCGTGCTGTCCGTCTCGACATGGGCGTTGCTGCGTATGCAGAACGACTTTGGGCCGCGCGACGCCTTCTTCCCACCGCACGAGACCAACGCGTCGATCGAGCAGCACTTCTCGGAGAACTACTACCGGGCGCGTGCGCTCTTCCGTGACCGCGCGCGGGCCGCCGGCGCCAAGCTCCACGCGCTGCCGCTCGCCGACCACGCGCATCTCGGCCTCACGGTGGACGTCGCTGTGCTCGCCGGCGCGAAGGACAAAGTGATGGTGCACATGTCGGGCACACACGGTGTCGAGGGCTTCGCGGGCAGCGCCATCCAGTCGGCCGTGCTGGAGAAGCTCAGTGCGCAGGCCACGAGCGAGCAGAACGGTGCAGGCCCGACGATGATCTTTGTGCACGCTGTGAACCCGTACGGCTTTTCGCAGTTGCGTCGCTTTAACGAGCGGAACGTGGACTTGAACCGCAACTGGCTGGCGGACGCCGAGTTCAAGAGGCTGGCCGAGGAGGACCCCAACAAGAACGGCTACATGGACGTCTTCTCGCTACTCAACCCCAAGACCGATCCGTCATCGTGGGAGAACTGGTTCTGGCCACGCGCCGCATACGATTTAGCCACCAAGGGCTTCCACTCGATCAAGCAAGCCGTCGTGTCGGGCAATTACCACATGCCCAAGACCATATTCTACGGCGGCAGCACCATGGAGCCGAGCCTCGTCGCGCTGAGGGAGTTTCTCGCAACGCACGTCGACTTCGCTCCCGTCAAGAAGCTCGCCGTGCTGGACGTCCACACGGGGCTCGGCCGATCGGGCGAGGACACGATTTTCCTCACGCCCGTGACGACACCGGGGCTCGCAGAGCGTGTCTTCCGCTTGGAGTTCCGAGCCGGATACGCAGCGCACGTGTCCGACCAGGCCAATGCGGTCGTCCAGGGATACGCCGACGTCGTCGGCTACGTAGCCGAGGGCATCGCCCAGATGCTGCCGTCGCCGTCGTCGGTGGAGGTGCTGTCGTTCATGCAGGAGTTTGGGACCGTGCCCGGCGTCTTCATCATGAAGGCCACGGCGCAGGAAAACGCGTTCTACCAGTACGCGCCGACGCGCCGCCTCGCGTACGCCGAGCGCTTGCGCGACGTGTTCTACACGCACAACAGCGCGTCGTGGAAGGAGAGCGTGGTCGTGCGCGGCAAGATCGTGTTCGACAAGCTGTATCGTCACCTCCAGTCGGAGTAAGCCGACAAAGAAGCGCCTTATTCTCGACAGTAAATGGCGCATTTCCACGACACTGTCCCCATGCAATCGAACGCATCCTCTCACTGTCCCCCATCTCCCTCTCTCTCTCAGCCCGCTGACCGCTTGATTGCTAAGACTCGAGGGGCGATGCTCACGGCGAAGCAAGTGATTGCTTTGACCGCGACTTCAACTTGTTTCAACCAATCATATCTGTGTATACATCATTATAGCCAATCATGCGTCATGATGACGTCCTGTCGCTGTCGGCGACCTGCATTCCCGCGGGAACATGCGCCAGTTACCCTCGCTAAGAGCAGCTCCCCATGTTTCCGAGGATCCACTGTTGACTCGACATCCCTCAGCAGTGGGTACTCCACAAAGTATGGCTGGTAGTGGATCTGGTGACACGGCAGCGCAGCCTCCGCGGCGCCACGACGCCCACACCCACGCCACTCCGCAATCCGCGTCCACGACGACCCACGAGCGACGCTCCGTCATGAAGACCGCATCATCAACCGCCAGTGGACTGCGCTCCTGGCGCACGGCCGCCGTCGCGCTCTCGCTGGCGTTCTGGATCCACTTGTACCACCAATTTGCCCCGCTCGACACGTACCTGCCGCCGACGAGCGTGGCCGACAACGTGGAGAAGCACTTTTCCGGTACGTACTACGAGGCGCGTGCGCTCTTCCGCGAACGCGTCCACGCGGCGAACGCCAAGCTGCACACGCTGCCGCTGCCGCACCTGAGCCACTTGGACCTCTCCATCGACGTCGCAGTTGTCGAAGGCGCGAGTGACAAGGCCATGCTCCACATCAGCGGAACTCACGGAGTGGAAGGCTTCGCGGGCAGCGCGATCCAGTCGGCTCTGCTGGAACGCCTCAGCAACGCCTCGGAGGTCGCGACCGACTCGCCGACGCTGATCTTTGTGCACGCGCTCAACGCGTACGGCATGGCCATGGTGCGTGCGACTGTGGTCGTTTGTCCAATTGGTACACTTCGTTTCCCCAATTCTAACCGTTGTGGATGTGCCAGTTGCGTCGATTCAACGAGCACAACGTGGATCTCAACCGCAACTTCATGACGCCTGAGGGCTTCAAGAAGCGACACAGCAAGGACCCGAACACGTACGGCTACGTTGACCTCATGGATGCGCTGAACCCGCAGGAGCCGACCAAGCGCTTCGCGTGGCTCGAGAGCTGGCTGCAACTCGCCCAGCACATGCTGCGACACGGTTTTGTGAGTGCCAAGCAAGCGACCGTCGCGGGCAACTCGCATTTCCCCAAGACGATCTTTTACGGAGGCAACGAGATGGAACCCAGCGGGCAGCTGCTGCACCAGTTTCTGCGCGACCACCTCGACTTTGACAAGCTGCGTGTGATCGGCGTGATCGACGTCCACACGGGGCTGGGACCGGCCGGCTACGACACGCTAATGCTGGACACCGAGTGCAACGCAGACAAGTTCCTGGGTATCTTTGAAGGGCGGCGTCCCGTTGTGTCGGGCGACAGCAGCGACGAAGCGACCGATGGATACGAAGGCACGACGGGGGTCATGTGCTCGGGCTTAAAGTGGCTGCTGCCCGCGCACGTAGACACGGTCTGTCTGACACAAGAATTCGGCACACTGGCGGGGCCGTTTGTGCTCAACGCGATGGTCCAGGAGAACGCCATGTACCACCACGCACCGACGCGCCGTCTGCCGTACGCAGAGGCACTGCGAGACGCGTTCTACGTGCATCGCAGCGTCCAGTGGAAGGCCGACGTGGTGACGCGGGGCGTGACGGTCTGGGACGAGCTGGAGGCCCACGTGTATGGAGACGCAGACGCCGAGCCCACGGCCGAGCAGTGACGCGGCCGTTTGGCTGGCTTTGTTGCCGAGAACATACTTCTCCGCTGGATGATGGGGTGGTAGGACAGCACGTGTAGTAATGTTGGTGTCATGACGAGCTCTTCTAATGACATCAGACGATGGATCCAGATACTGTGTACCGTACAGTACGGTAGTGACAGCACACTCGTCTCCAAAGGAGGCTTGCAACCCATGGGTGCAGTCATGATGGCGTAGCGTCACTCGTCTTGACAATTGGGTTGGATGACTGATTCGCTGGCTCGATGTGCGTTGCATACTGTACGCCACTAGTACTGTACACTGTTTCTTCGTGACGGGCAGAACGGCATCGTGTCCCACGGCCCCACAGCCGTGTTGAGTGACTCAGTGAGACTCTCACTGAGAGCACGGAGTATGGTGAGTGGGGAAGAGGAGCTGCCAGCTCAGCTGGGTCGGCGCAACATCATCCGAGTCACCCAAGTTGAAGTGATTGATTCGTTCCTCAGCCTGACGCAGGTCGCTCGAAAAAGAATTGGATGCAATGATATAGGTACATATATCATGTATAGGAGGAAATAGATACGTGCAACATTCGCACAACCGCGGAAGAGCATGCCGCTTCACATGATGATCTTCGTGCACACGTGGATGCGGACGGCTTCTCACAGGTGGGTGGCAATACGAGTTTGAGTTATCACTGATGTAGGTAAGCGCTTGTCTCTTCTAAAGCTGCGTCGCTTTAACGAGTGTAACGTGGACTTGAACCGTAACTGGCTCACGGACGCCGAATTGAGAAGAAGGCCGCCGAGGACCCCTATAAGCATGGCAACCTGGATGTCCCCACGCTGCCCAACCCGGAGACTGACTGCTCATTGTGGGATAATTGGTATTCGCTACGTATGATACATGCTACTACGTAGTATGAATTGGTCACCAAGGGCTTCCGCTCGATCAAGCGAGTCTCTGTGTTTGGACAACTACCAAATGCCCGAGACCATGTTTTGTGGCGGCAGGTCAGTGGAGCCGAGCCTCATCGCGCTGAAGGGGTTTCTCGTCGCACACGTCGACTTCGCTTCCATCAAAAAGCTTTCGGTGTTGGCCGTTTACACGGTGATCGGCCGATCAGGCGAGGACCTCTTTTTCGTCTCTCCCGTACCGACGCCACGGCTCGCGGAGTGCGTCTTTGAAGCGGAGTGTCAAGCTGGGGACGCAGCAAACATGACCAGCGAGTTCAACCCAGCCGTCCAGGGGAACGCCGACGTTGTCGGCTACGTAGCCGATGGGCATCGCCCAGATGCTGCTATCACCGTCGCCGATGGGAGTGCTGTCGTTCATGCAGGAGTTTGGAACCGTGCCTGCCAGCTTCATCGTCAAGGCCGTGGCGCAGACGAACGCGTTCTTCCAGTCCGCGCCACCTCGCGTACACTGTACGCCTGCACGATGTGCCATACACGCACAACACTGGACGGAAGGTGTGGCGAAACGTGGCAACGTTGCGTACGACAAGTTGTACGAAGACTTCGAGTCGGAGGAAGACCGCGGCGTGTGGTAGAGCGCGATGGGAAGATCGTTCCTGGCAACTTTATTGCGTTATTACAACATAGTATCCACCAAATCCCAAAGTACCAGTACTTCTTGCAGCGTCCCTCTCATGCACGACGCGGCGTGCGCCGTGATCTAACGGCCTAATCACTGATTGGTACGACTTGTCGTGGGACTCATTGGGACTTGTTGCCGCGCTGTTGCGATCTGCAGTGTAGTATGATTGGCTGTAGGACATCTCTTCCGATATGATTGATTGATTATCAATGTTGAAGTCGCGGCCAAAACATCGAGGGCGATGGACTGCTTTGCTTCTCCACCCGCGCAGTCTCGGGATGAATCCAGACGATCCACGGCAGACTCGGTATCTCTCCAGCTGAGCAACAGCGGCTCAACTCGCAGGACTCTGAGTATACTGGAGATGGCTCGTAGTGGATCTGGCGACACGACAGCACAGCCTACTCACGCCACTCCGCCATCCGCGTCAACGACGACCCACGAGTTAAGCACGCACCGATGCACCGTCTACCGTCCGCGCAGGAATGGCGAGGTACAGCAGTGCCTGGTGGAAGTCGGATGCGGTCTCGCGCGGTGTGCCGGTTGGGACGAGCTAGAGGTCCATGTGGACGGAGACGCCGAGCCCGCAGCCGATCAGTGGGATGGCCGTAGCTTCTGTCGTTGTGTTCTTCCAGGCTGGTAGTGTTTCGCTGCGGTTAAGACGAAGGAGAACGTCACTTGTATGTGCGTGCGGGCAGCCCTCATCAATAACGTGCTGTGTTCGATCTGGATGAGCCCACAAATTTCCAGTCAGAAATACCTCCGTTGTTGGGTATTTTACCAAAGAGCCTCGGATGCAAATGGTTACTCCAGTCGTTGGGTTACTGTATAAAACAGCTCATATGTTTTGAACACTTTCCGGCGTAACCCTCCCTGCCGATTGGTTGGCCTGAGGGGAGTGGCTGGCGGAGAAGCTCTCGCCGAACCAAAAGCCCGTCAAGGCCTCGCGGAAACCCATTCGTTTATTCGCCATCTACGAGACAAAATGGTGAGGCGCTTTTTTCCGCGCGTGGTGACGACAGATAGACCAGCGATATGCTGACGAAACCTTGCGCGTGTTCTGTAATGATAGCCTAGCAAGAAGGTTGTGAAGAAGACCTCGTCGTCGGCCCCTGCCGCCAAGTCGACCAAGCCGACCGGCTCGAGCAAGCCGGCGAAGAACCCGCTCTTCCAGAGCACGCCGAAGAACTTCCGTCTCGGAGGTGATGTTCAGGTACATGATTGAGCCTCTTCCGATCTCCATTGGGCGGGTCTTTATGGCCCTCCAAGCAAGAGACAGAGAGAGTAACGAGGCGTTTGTCCAGTTCCATTCGTTAAACGACGGTGGGGACGGACGGGCGACCTCGTTCTCTTGGTTCACAATCAAAACTGTGTGAGCTGGATGGCCCGACCGATCTCGTCACACGAGAGAAGGGAAGGATCAAACCGTCCGGCGTAGCGGGTCCCCCACGACCGCAATGACACAAAACTTGTGGTGGCATTTCATTCCCGCAATGATTGCACCTCAAGGGTAAAGAACCGCTGCCTGCGACTTCGCCACCTCTCGTTTTGCGACGGGAGGCGGCGATCTTGCTCTCTTGCGACTTCAACAAGGGATGTATTGGACGGAAGATCTGACTCGTTTCATTGTTTGCGTACCATAGCCTAAGAAGGACCTGTCGCGCTTCGTGCGTTGGCCGCGTTACGTGCGCATCCAGCGCCAGCGCAAGATCCTGTACCAGCGCCTGAAGGTGCCGCCGTCGATCAACCAGTTCCAGAACACGCTTGACAAGAACAGCGCCGCGGATCTCTTCAAGATGCTGCTCAAGTACCAGCCGGAGACCAAGGTCGCCAAGACGGAGCGTCTCCGCAACATTGCCGCTGGCAAGGAGGAGGCCTCGGCCCCGCCGGCCACCGTCAAGTTCGGTCTTAACCACGTGACCACCTTGATCGAGAAGAAGAAGGCCAAGCTCGTCGTCATCGCCCACGATGTCAACCCGATCGAGCTTGTCATCTTCCTTCCGGCCCTCTGCCGCAAGTTCGACATCCCGTACGCCATCGTAAAGGGAAAGTCGCGCCTCGGTCAGCTCGTCCACAAGAAGAACGCCGCCGTCGTGGCGCTCACGCACGTGAACAAGGAGGACAAGGCCAAGTTCGACTCGCTCGCGGGTTCGTTCAAGGCCAAGTACGACGAGGCCGCACTCCGCCGCAAGTGGGGTGGTGGTATCATGGGTCTCAAGACCCAGAAGAAGCTCGAGCTCCGCGCCAAGGCGATCGCCGCGGAGGCCGCCAAGAAGGCCCAGTACTAAGTGCTGTCGCCGTCTTTGCAGACGCTCTACGCGCCTCGTAGAAATCTAATGGCTGAATAATCACTCGCATTGACCAAACTGTTGTGTGTCCACTGGACACTGTCCAGCTGACCTCATTGCAGGTTGAGAAACATCTGAGTCTGATTCGCTTGGTCGGTTTGGTGTGGTCCACCCCACAATGTGTTAAACCATCTGTTCCAATTCGGAACTTCCGAAATGGCGTACCGTATTGGTCATGTTAAAATGACGGTCATGTTATAGCCACAGCCTTCTAATGAGGTGAAAAATTCTGCATGTAACTTGTATCAGTAGCCATTTTGGAGGGACAAAAATCGAGTTTGGAAGTTCCCGCCACTCAGACCACAAATCCACCATGGCACCGGCGGGTCGCACCACCATCAAGGGCAAGTCGCGGAAGGCGAAGAAGTACGTGCGAGAGCAGTACACGTATGAGCATCGCCTGGCGACAATCAATTTCCTCGCGGAGACTTCCGACATGACCGCGACCGTGCGTAAATTCCTCAGCCGCATGAACCACGAGGCAGCGTGCGTCCTCGTCCAAGGCTGGAAGGCGAATTGCCCAAAACGATCGAGTTGGCGTGTCAAAATCCC
>JAADVV010000571.1:0-14501 GCA_023335905.1 Pythium pyrilobum
CCCCCCCCCCCCTTTGTTCGCAGTCTCTGGATTTTGTGAATTTGGGGGAAAGAGGGGAGGCGGGGGAGAACCACGACCTCTGGACAAAACAACACCACACAGAGTCTCCTGTGAGTCTGCTGGATCAGGCTTTTCTATGTCCGCGCGGGTGCTTCTGGGACGGCAGCTGATGGTGTGAGGCCCCGGGCCTCACGTCAACACCCATCACTTCAAGAGCCAAACGCGCCAGCGAGCGTTTCGTGTGTATTTCATTTGTTTTCTTTATCCCTCTTCTTCCTCCTTATTTTTTGTTTTTCTTTCACTCGTTCTTTCGAGACCAATGAAAACTGAACAGCGGCAACGAAATGGAGATTTGCTTTGATGCTGAATTCCTCATCCGTGGAACATGTATCCAGACACTGGAAGCGAGGCTTACAGGCTCCAGAGTCGGGGCTGACGCTGCGTCAGACGCACTCGGAGTGGCTGGCAGATTCGAGGCTCCAGAGTCGGAGTTGCCAAGTAACGTTCAGTAGTGTGGTGGTTCCACGCGAGACACAGTACTGCCAAGTAGCAGCCGTGGTGGTTCCACGCGAGATGCAGGGTTTCGGCCATTCTCGCCTCTCCGCGTCACGGACACGCTCGACCGATTCAACAGTCAGTTCGAATTCTTCGAAGCAGCCAAAAGGGATCCTCGCCTATCTGATTCCCGAAGGCGGGGGGGGGGAGGAAGTTCCTCCCCCCGCCCCGTTCCTCAGCAACAGTGGTGACTGCGTGCCGTAATATGCAGCGAAGACTTTCCAGCACTGCTGGACCAGCAGAGAATCAATTTCGACACCATGGGTTCATTCTGCTACGGTACATACCCACACCGCATTACTGTAACTTGAAGGCTGGTTGCGTTTTCTCTGGAATCCGGCGGAATCGCTTCTGATCGAATTGAATGGCACCCGTGAAAGACCGCGCGCCAGCTGGCACGACCGCAATCCACACTATCGGTTTACAGACAAGAGGCACCAGCTGGGCGTCCTGACATGTTACGAATCGCAGCTTTGGCTTGCGATCCAACGACTCGGGCCACGCTCGCCTGGCGTCTCGGTCATCAGCTTTGAGTGAAGGGCCCATTGATTGCTCCCGACAGCCTCGGCATGTCTCGGACATATCTACGCGGTTCCGACCGACGCGAGCCGCGCGGACCCTCCGCTGGAGGCTCCAGTGTGGAGCCTCGCTGGATGCAGGACGCTGGATCTCGGATATGACTGGCCAATGCAAATTGCGGCGAGCACGACTGGATCCGCCAGATACAGTAAAGGGCAGGCATTTGACGCTCGTGTAAGCTGCCGTATTACTGCCATCACTGGAGGTCCCAGTGGGAAGTCCCCACTACTGTTCACTGTACTACGTAGTAGTAGTAATCATGGCCACTTCTTCGCATGATCACTGGTTTTCCTCCCTCTTCTCGCCTGCAATGCCACGTAGCGGCGGCTCTGACCTTCCGCGTGCGTCTCCCTGTGCGGGGGATCCAGCGTTCTCGATTGGCCAATCCAGCGTCCGTTGCACCACAGTTGCGGATGACGAGGAGTGCAGGCGCTGGAATCCAGCGGCTGGATGGGCCGCGCGTGGATACACCGTCCTACAGTCTTGTACACTGGGACACGACGCGCAGCCGCAGAGCACTGGAGAGGGAACTGCACACGTTGAAGTGCGCCTTAGCCACCCCACATCCAGCAATCTTTTTCGTGATCTGCTCCTCCTCCGCTGGACGCGAAGCAGGTGACCATCGCGCCTCGGGGGCTGACTCGACGGGAGGAACGGCGGCGGCTACACGTCCTCTACTGACAGCGGACACGATACGCCGCTTCTACTCCAGACGAGGCCGGCACTTCGCTGGCGGAGAATGCGGCTTCGCGAAGATGTCCGCCGCGGCGGACCTGTGGTAGTGTAGACAGACGCACCAGGAGACTCCCGCTCCAAAGTGAAAACTGGCTCGCGACGGTGGACCTCTTCGGCGAGACTTGGCGCGGCTGGAGGAGCTCGGCCAGCCAGCCATTCGAGTGATGGCTGCACTGGCACTGCCAGTGGCTGCCACTGTGGCAGCCTGCCTTCGTTCAGAGGAAAGTTCTCCGACGGCGCTGACTTGATTCGCACTTCGTTACATCCTCGGGGACAGCCTCGCGCCGCGTCGCGGTGCAGTCGCGTTCTGGATCCCACTCGCGCTTGCTAGTCGCCCTGCTCGAAGCAGTGCTCCGGCGGGCGGTGGCTTCACTTCGCTGATCTGTGCGAGGAAATTCGAACGGGGGGATGCTCCGTCGTGTCGACTGTCACGCGCCGCGTTCCACAGTTCGCTGCTCCATCATGGACTGTACGGTGCACTGATCGCGAGATTCGGTGGCGGCGGCACGCACAGTACTGAAGTACAGTACAGTACTCGTTGCCTGCCAGCGGTGCACTCTACTGGCACCGTGGGAGTGCCAGCGCGATGGCTGCAATGGAAGCTTCCGTCGAAGTACAAGAACAGTACTGTACCGTAGTAGATACACAGTGCGCCTGCGGCAGGCGCTGCCATCTCTCGACGCCACCGTGTGGCAGTCAACACCTGTGATCAACAGCCCAATGGGCGAGGAGCCAGTGCGACCTTTCATGATCCGCCGCGCGATCTTGTCCTGCATGGCATCAGCCTTGTTTCGATCATGGCACTCGCCACCACCCCTGGCGCGCGCCACTCCGCGCCAACGCTGCTGGCTCTCGCGGCGGCGCTCTTCGTTCTCGCTGTATCCGCCGTACGTTGAGCTGCTCTGTCCAGTGGCCGGGGGAAGGGTACTGTATGCACTGATCCCGTCAGGCGCGTCTGCCCTTCGTTTGTGTGCTGTGCCTCCCTTGCAGCAATCACCGCGCACGTCGACCGTCTACTTCCGCAAGCGGACACTCGGCAACGTCTTTGCGCTCGACAGCAGCAGCGAAAGCCCCAGCGAAATCGAGCTCGACGGCACGGCAGACGCGCCGCGCTTCGTGGCGCTCGCGTTGACCGCGCATCGTCTGTTCTGGAGCGACCACCGGTCCATCCGCAGTGCCGCCGCCGCCGACGGCTCGGATGTCCGCACCGAGATCGGCTCGCTCGCGCGCGTGCGCTGGTTCGGCGTCAACTTTGGCAGCTCGGCCGCGAGCGACTCACTCGAGCTCTCCATTCTCGGCACAGCATGTGTGAGCGTCGTGCAATGGACGCCGACGGCGGTCGAGTGTGTCGTCGCGCTGCCCATCGTCGGCGCGGTCCCTAGTGAAGACGACTGCGTGATCCACACGCAACGCGGCGAAATGAGGGGCGCCGCGCACAACCGCTATGCCGAAATGCGCGCCAGCGGCTTGCTCTCGCCACTCGTCGAGCGCATGGAGATCGAAACGACGACTGTCGCGCCCCAGGCGATGGTCATCGACGGCGAGGACGCGTTGTTCTGGGCAAATGCGGTGGACGGTGTGATCTACAGAAGCAGTCTCCGGGACACGTCGATCGATGTGGTGCAGAAGAATGCCTGGGCCGTCAAGGGGCTCAGTCTTCTGCGCTGGCCACCGGCTAGAGCTGCACGGACATCACCGACGCTGGAGCTGCTGTACTCGCTCGAGGGCAAGGGATCGATACAGCGGACACAGGTCGTGCCAGGCTTGGTCGGACCAAGTGACACCCTCGTCAGTGGACTGCGCTCCCCCCGTGGCTTGGCCGTCGACCCCGCGCAGCGGTTCCTCTACTGGACAGAGAAAACGGGCCGCATCTACCGCGTCTCTTTGGCGCCGCTCTCGCCGATGGACTCTTCTCCGTCGGTCGACGTAGTGCTCCCCCCTCCTCAGCGGCTACTCACGCTGTCGACGCTCACTCGGCTCGACGGTCTCGCCGTGGACGACCTGTCCGTGTACTGGTGCGAGAGCAACGCGAACGTCGTGGCACGCGCCCCGATTGACACGTTGCAGCGCGAGGTTCTCGTCGGAGGTTCAGCCAACTCGGCGCTGAGGTACTGTCGAAGTATGAGATGATGAGACCATGCATGCATGCTGACGCTCGCTGTGCTCGTGCGAGTAGCTGGCCGCGCAGCGTGGTCTTGAGGTCTACGAATGGCCTGACAAACGCTGCTCAGGACGACTTTTACTACGCCGAGTACACGGGACGCATCTCCAAGGGCAAGGCGGCACCGCCTCTTGTCAACGACCTGCGCACATCAACCATGAAGTACCTCGACCAGCTCATCCAACAGCGCGGGTCGCATCTGTATTTCTACGCGTTAGAGTGAGCCCACCTCGTCGTAAATGGACTGAAGCGTCACCAGCGTCGGAGCGATGTCACTGAGTGTGGTTCCTTCAGCTGCCGCGTTGAAGTAGATTAGTTCTTTATACATGCGCTTGTAAGCGTCAACCATCGCCATAGCTTTCGCGTCTTCCTTGGAGGAGCCGCCCACGACTCGCTTTGGTGCCGAAGAAGTCGAGCTGGCCGCGACTGCGCTCAGACGAATGAGCTGGTGGACAGCACTTTGCACTTTAGCCAGCACATTCGTTGCGAAGGGCTGCACTTGATGCCGCGAGGTCTGGAACGCGTGCACGGTGTTCAGAAGTACGAGAAGCGCGTGGTCGAGGTCATCAATGCGGCCACCCAGGGAATACATATCAGCGAGCTCTTGGTGAATCAACACGAACGTCGGGCCCAATTCAGCTCGTCCAAAATACTCGAGTGCCTTCTCGTAGTGACGACGCGCGATCTCCATGCGGTTCTTGAGTCCCGAGCTCTGCTTTTGTTGCGCTGGTTCTCTCGCAGCGTTGGGTTTTTGCTTGTTCACTTCTCTCGAGATCTGTCGGGCGTAGAAGCTAGCGATCTGGTAGTGTGTCGCTGCAGTTTGCTTTACATCAGCGATCTCTGTGTACAACGCGAGCGCCTTGCTGAACTTCTTCTGCGCTTCAGCCTCTCGCGACTCTTGCTGAGCCGCAGACGCGTTCGCAAGCGCCACTCCCCACACCAAATAACTCAGTGCTAGTTCTCCCGTGACTTTGCGGTACAACGCTGCATCGTCATCGAGCTTGTGATGCTTGAGGAGTGACGCTGCGTCCACGCAGAGCTGTACAGCTTGATGGTAGTGATGCTGCTGTTTCGAGAAATCTGACACTTCCTGTTGAGCAAGGATCTTGTGCAAGTGGGCGAGGTTGGCTGATAGCAAAGCAACGTTCACGCTGTCTTCGATGTCCTTGAAAACGCGGCATCCACGCTCAAACCAGCGGTACGCGGTAGCATGGTCAGGTGTCGAAGTCAAATAGTGTTTGCCGAGTTCGTTGCACGCATTGCCCAGTTTCTTCATGAGTCGACTGATCAAAGCATTGAGGTGAGTACAGGTGCCAATCAGCCAGCGCACAGAGTTTTTCTGATACTTACAAGTAGAGCTCGGAATCGACTGCCGGGAACAATGCTCGCAAGTACGCCGAGAAAGCAGTTTGTCTCATGAGCAGTTGGCGCTGAGCATGCTTCTCAGTTAGACGCGGCTTCTCGCCGCTAACTTCTTGGCACAACGTAGCAAGTTCTTGGGCTACCTGAGAGCTGACCGGTTGCTTGCTTGCTGCATCGCCAATCACCTCCAGTACAAAACAGCGCAGCTCGGGTCCTGTAGCGCACACTCGCGAATCTGCATCTCCAGCCGTCCCTCCGTAGAATGGATCATCCTTCTGCCGCACGCCATCGAAATCGATGGATCCGAGAAGCTTGTCAACCTCGTCACCATTCTCGTCTGAGCCGAACCGCAGTACGTGATGAAGAGATGGAATGGCACCGCGTGGAAGATAATGGAGTGCGTCTCGAATAGATGAGATCACATCATCCCACTCAGAGCATACCATTTTCATTCGTGAGAGCTGCAAACAAATGGAGCTGCACTTCAACTGGAGACGCTCCAGTTCTTCCTTCATGAACGAATTCATGTCTCCGACGTCGTCATCGGCATTGCCACCGCTTGCCTCCACGGCATCATCTGTGGATACTCGCCCACCATCTTCTGCCGTAGGCAAAGCTGCAGCGTCTACTTCAACTTGCATACACTCTTCGAACAGCTGGATACTCTCCTTCAGGTACGTCTTGGCCTGAACGAGTGCGTCGGCCAGCCGCATCGATCGGGAAATCTCACCTCTGGTCTCATCGCCTGGATTTTCTGCCGTGGTCTCGTCAATATCATCACTCCCTTCTCTGATGTACGTATCGGCAAGCTGCTCGGCAACTGACGACCGAATGGAGTTATGTGCAGCGCCTCCTGCTTCAGCGATTTCCTTCAGCAGGTTTACACAGGTGCGCAGAAGATCACGCTGGCGGAGGCGAAGCTGTTTTTGCAACCGTGGCGTGTCGGCTGTGAGCGAGTACATCATCCGGGAAGCACGCGTCGCAAATCGGTAGCACAGCATTGCCATCATATACTTCCACTTGAGCTGCTTGCCTTGTGAGAGTACATTCACATCATACAGCCGCAACGCGTTTTCCCCTTCCTTTCGGCGCAGCCAGTACGTGCCGTTCGGACGCGTACAATTGTTCTTGAGAAACTTAAGCAGCATGGATGCGTTGAAGCTGACCTCTTGTACATCAAAAAGTGGCCGCGACGAATCACCTGACATGTACGGGATCTGGCGTGTCTCGACAAGCTTGTAACCTCGAACGACACCCTTGGAATGCATACAAATCGCGAGCTCGGGGATGTTGGCGATCACGTTGTCAAGATAGTAGTCCAGTACTTTGGCGAGTGAGAGTTCCTTGTCCATGTCGTGAAGTCGCAGCGACACAGCCGGATGCTCAGGGTTGCTAAATAGCATGACATCGCTGCCAAGGATCATCTTTAGGTCGTCGAACTTCCACTTGAGCACACGTTCGAACGCCGCCGGGGCGCGACTGCTCGATGTTGCCTTTGACGCGGACGTAGATGACGGAGCTCGTTGGGAAGCATGGTCCGATCCAAACACAAACGAACCTGACTTTGACGGACCCTTTGCATGCGACGCCTCATGTTGACTTCGGCGTTGCTTTGACTTCATTGTGCGCCGTGCGTGCTGCTTCGACTTGCTCGCGATCTGCGCGTGAGGCGACGATGCGGGCGTACCAGTGATTCCTTCTCGTGATGTCGCGTTCTCGCTTGTGCTGTCACCATCGAGCAGCCGATGTGCGATCGTACTTTGGTAAATGAATTTCTCGTACAGCAGCTCCTGCGATTGCTCTTCCTCGCGTTCTTTTTCGTGCTCAATCGACTTTGGCTGCGTATGTGTCGCTGCCGCGGCTCGCTGTTGGTCTTCGTCGGCGTCCGCAAATCCTGGCGGCAGATCCGCATCGTCGATTCCTCCGTCCACGACGAGCGTGCTACCCACGCGATGCACCGCGAGTGACACGGCGCCTTGTGAATACGGCAGCTTGAACAGCTTCTTGATGTTTTCTGCCGGACCGAGGAAATCCACCGCGTCATCGTCTGAGCCTGACGCCAGCTCCACGCGGCTGCCGCGCAGTCGCACCGAGAGTTGCGGTTCCTGCGGTCGCACGATCTCGCCGAGCCGCATGGCCTCCATGAAATTCTGCGACATGGCGTCTCCGCCGTGGAACGCATTACCAAACGCTGCGACTCGACTATTCGACGGGCTGTTGTTGCCCGAGCCGCGAGGTGTCGTCGGTACGGGGAGCGTCGTCTGGTGGAGATTGGTGTCCATCTGCAGCTTCTGGAACGGCACGATCGCCGCCGACACGGTCGCACTGCTGTCGTACGTGACGATCGCGCGGCTCTCGCCGACCAGCACGAGGGGAAAATCAACGGCGTTCGGAATATTCTCCAGCGTAGCAACTGGAGACGGAGACGATGCGTCGCTAGGCGCTGCCGTGGCGGCCGAAGACGACGCAGACGGTGGTGGAGACGGCGGCGGCAACGCCCGTGGACTGCGCGCAATGTCGTCGGTGAGCGCGACGCGCACGCGCGGCTCGCCGTCGCCGGCGGCTTCGACCCACACAGACATGTTGTCTGAGCCCGTGGGCGAGCGACAAGGCGACGACGGCAGCGCGTACGAGCGCAGTGGCGACTCATCGGGCGGCGTCGCCATGGTGGTGGTGGTTGCCGCTGGTGAGGGAGATCAGGTGGGATTGGGACGAGTTGCCCGCGAAGGGAAACGGGAGTGATGGTCTTTGTAGATTCGCATTGAGCGCGCAATCCGCCTGTAGTTCGAAAGTTCTAGATAGTTATGTGGACCACCTCAACTGTACCCATCTTAAAGACAAAGTGGATTCATTCTTCATGACCAGCATGAGTCAACACAGACGGAATACCGGACAACAGCCAAAATGGATATGCACTTCTCACAAGACTGTATTCGCAGATGACACGCTATGGGGGCAAGATTTGCGGAGGGGAAACTAGTCGTCGTCGGCGTACAGGGAGGACTTGGAGAGCAGCACGGGCATCTGGAACGGCTGGCCCACAGCGATCTTGGCTTCGATTTCCATCGCTTCGACGCGGATCTGTAGCCACCTGAGAAGACAGCAAGCAAACACGATCAGTTAGCAGAAGCACGGCGCAATATCAACCGTACAAACATAGGCGACTCACTCTTTAACAGCCGGCGCCGTGTAGGACATGAGCCAGTCTTGGATGGCTTCGCCGGCGTCGTGCTTGCCCGCAAGAGACTGGAGCTTGTCGCTGACCTCAGAGACGTCCCACTGAGACTGCTCTTCCTTCCGCTCTGCCGTCTCAGCCGTCGCATTCTGGGTCAAAACTTCGACCCACTCGCGCTGATCTTCAAAAGTCGGGGCACACAACACGAACTTCTGGTACCCACTGTCGATCGAGAAACAGTTGAACAGGATCACGCGCGAGCCCTGAGACTGGTCCAGCTGGTTCGGCATTTCCGCGACGTTGCTTTTGATCACATTGATCTCACGCTTGATCGGCCCGTTCTCAGTGTCGGCATACCCCAACTTGTTGTTCTGTAGCGAGAAGAACTTCTGCTTCCAAGTGTTCTTGTAGATGAAACCTTGCTTGAGAAGCATCCCCTTCTTCTTCCACGTCGCCTTGAGTGGCTGCTTTGATTTGAGCGTATTTCCTTGCAGCGTTTGGCGATCAATGTACTTCTTTGCGGCCGCGTAGATGGATTCCAGGATCCTGTTGAACTGGAGCTGAATATTCGGATCCATCTTCGGCTGAGGCTGAAGTGTGCCTTTGAAGTCTTCAGAAATGCTTCGAGTTTTCCTGTCAGCGAACGACTGGTTCCCATCGACACTCCTTCGATCAAGCCCCGACGTTGGCGTGCTGCTTCCGCTATTGAACCCTCGGTTGCTTGGCGACGAAATAGTGAGCGACAGACCTGAGCTTCCTGATGCCCGAGGCGATGGCGCCGGCGAGGATCGAGGAGATGATCGTGGGGACACCAGTGACGAGGAGCTGAGTCGCTTGTGGACCGAGTCGATCAAGTTGCTGGCACTGTAAGAGCGAGTTCGCTTCCCGTTGTCTGTCTGCTCGTCGGCACCGAGAGAGTGATTGAAATCCGCGGCGACTGCATCGATCTGTCGCCGGCTATGTGGAGGTGTGTTGACAAATGACGAGCCCTTTTGGGTCCATCCATGTGGCTTCATCGCCCGGAAGGCAATGAGAGTGTGAAAGAAATGGCGAACTTCTCGATGCCAGTGCAGGAAGAGTCGAGGGAATGTCTGTACCAGCTCGTAGCGAAGCTTGTCAGCGTGACGCTCCGGGAAACAGTCCCAGCAGTTGTACAGGAACTCCAGCGTTGTGAGGACAACCTGAGTGTGCTCAGACGCCAAAAGAATCCGCAGCGCTGAGCAGAGGAATCGGAAGTCGAACGATGGAGGCAGAAGCGAAACTTCGTCACCCGCTGGGATCGAATACTGGTCATCCTGGTGAAAGTTCCAGCGGTCGTTGTTCTCGAGGTGCGACAGACGGTACGAGCTGAGACGCACTCGCCAACTTCGGATCATGTACATCCACACGCCTAGCAACTCGACGGCTCCGATGACCGCGGTCACATCATGCACACTGGTACTGCTGAGGAGAAACTTGGTCATGGGGTTGATAAGGCTCGGGTTGGCGAGCATTGTGCATGACAACTTGTAGAGCGTTGGAGGCAACCAGCCAGATTTCTGGGTCTTGAGCTCCAGAACGAACACCTTCAATACTTGCGTGTAGCCAGGCAAGTGCGCCCATCCGATCTTCTGATTCAACACCGCGAGTGTGTCCAAGACGTACCAAAGCCACTGGTCCAGCAAAAGGATGTTGAGTGTGTTGGCCTCGCCATTGAGCCTTCGGAATCGAGCTTTCCACGCTTCACTCGTCACCTCATACTTGTCCTCTGCTTCTTCCTCTTGCGACTTCAGTGCCTTTTCACCGTACTCATCAAAGATAGCCTTATGGAATCGCCGCCAGTCAAGGTGTGCTTCAAGGCCGTCCATTGCGAACAGATCGGCGTCGGCTTGAATCTCGAATTCTGCTGCTAGCTCGGGCACCGCCTCCGTATAAGATTCAGCCCACAGCTGATACAACTCGACGCCGAAGCTGGGCAGTCGGAAGCAGAGCACGGAAAGCATTCGGGCGACGAAGAACATCAGGTTGTTGTTCATGACACCTCGGACGGAAACTGTCTGGAGCACGCAGTACTTGGTTTCGACGAGCATCGCGCGAAGCTTCAAGCCAAACTCCACGTCTTTCTTGCTGATCTTGTGCGTATGCTTGAATCCAAGCGCATTTGTGATGACCGTAGAATCGAAGCCCAGCAATGGCAGGTCGCTCAACTCCGCTCGCTTGACAAGGTAAAACAGCAGTTCGTAGAACACGTTTCGCAGCGTGTAATGTCGAACACGGATATTCTCGAGGAGGAACTGCCAGAGCCGCAGCAGGATGCTCTTGGTTTCATCCAGCGCTTCGGCCGACGCGTACACCCAAGAGAGCATGGACGCTTTATGCGAGATCTGGAGCATCTTCAGAATCTTGGTTGCCTTGCGAACTTTGGCTTCTTTGTCATCCTTTTGACGCACAGCCATGAGCTCCACAAGGTCTTGCATCTTCTCAAGCACACGCTGTGCTTCACTAGGAATGACGACCTTTCGCTGGGTCTTCTTCGCCGACGGACCGCCAACAATCACCGAGCTCGAAGACGAGATACCGTTTTCGCTGATCACGCCAGACCGAAGTTGGCGCACATCCGGGATACGCTTGAAGAGAATCGTACCATACACGACGCCAACCTGGTGTCCCTTCAACGTTAACGGCTGCTCGAAACGGCTCGTGACGAACTGCTCCGAGAATCCCAGTCCGTTTCCTCCCGAATTCGAATCGGCATCGAATCGCTTTTTCAGTCGCTCCTGTAGTGCGTCCTCGAAACTCTTCTCAAGCGAAAGCCACGTCTGACCAAACAGGATGGTGTTGCGCACTTCTTTGTCAAATGTCTCGTCGGCGTTTGGCGGTGCTTCCTTCTTGAACTTCTCGTACAAAGCCAAGAAGCCTCCATCCGGGTCACTCGCAATTTGACCTCGACCAGCGTACATCTGACGAACCTCAAGCGTCAGTGTCGCAGACATGAGTTCATCGAACGTGCTGTAACGTGTAATCGCAGGCAAATCGTCGCTCGCCGTCGACCACGCGACACTCACGGGGTCTTCAGCGAGCAGTGGATCACCCACGCTGTCATCGTTCAGATCAGCGCTCGCCGACGGGATTTGCGAGTGGGTACGGGTAACTCGAGACGACAACACTGCAAGACGCGCGAGTGACTGGAAGCTGACTTCGTTGATGTCGCCCATTACACGCTTCTCCGCGTGCTTGAGCTTGTCACCCATGTAGAATGTTTCACTCGTGCCAATTGTACACTTGTAGCTGACCGCAAACCTCTTGAGCGGTAGCGACGCGTCTTCCTGGAAATCGTGGCCCTCGGGGCGGTCGAGTTCGTTCGCAATCGCGGGCATCATGACGCCAACGTCGCTCACGGAGATGTTCCACTCGCTGCACTGCTCCATGTAACAGTTGAACACGATGCGGCCGTTGTCGCATCCCGTCAGGTGGTGGTCATGGTGCACGGGGCCTGTGGCAACCGACCAAAGGTCAACCTTGGCCGAGCCGATAAGCGTCTTAGAGTGGAACGTGCGGATCGAGAACACTTTGATCACGAGGTTCTTCTTGGGCAGCAGCGCGAGCAGCCCCTTGTACTCGAAAGCGATCAGCAGGCCCTTGTAGTTCGGATTCAAGTCGCCCTTGATGACGGGCGTCGCGTACGGCGCCTTCTCGTCTGGGTCGTCCCAGTAGAATTCGACAAACGGGTCACTCTTGCCGCTCAGCTTGCGGCCCTGCAGGTTGCGGCACTGGATACCGGAGATCCTCACGCGAAAGAGACACTCCGTGTCGGCGCGGCGCTCCAGCGGCTCAAACACGTTCCGCAAAAACTTCGGGCTCATGCGGCGCGGCGACGACGTCGCGAAACCAAACTGCTCGCCAAACTCGCGCGTCGCGGCCGAGAGCGAGTTGAGCGTGTCGTAATGGGTAGTCGACAGCCGTGGCGACGTCGTGGCGCTCGACGGGGCCGAGCTCATGGCGCTCGACGGGGCTGACATGGTGATCCCCCCTTCGTTTCCCTTCACTTCAACCACGACGCAAATGGATCTGCACCGGCGGAAACGGCCACAGCGGCGCGGGGAATCGTCGGATCGGAGCGCTTCTTGCGGGTGTAGACGCGAGAGACGCGAGGACTTCTTCTATCTGTGTCTAGTGGCGCGCGCGTGGACGGCGTGGGGCGGCGATCTCCCTCTCGTTCCCCCTTCAATTCTCGTCCCCGAGATGTGGGCGTCACACGTGCGCTTTTATCTGTGTCGGTGCACACGGCGCCGCAGCATAAAACCCACTTGCGACCGACCGCCGTATCCGTCTCACCGACAAATAGGCTTCAATTCAAAATCAAATGAATTGCAGCTAAAAACGAGGTTTTATTCGCACCATCACGTCGTGTGGATTACCTAATTCTTCTCACTTCACAAAGCGGTACAGAATGATGGTCTCTTATTGGCCCAGTACAAGGCGTGTTTGTCTCTGAGATTCACTGGAGCTTGTAGTCATCCGATAGGTTCAAGAAGATATGCACGAATGCATCGCAAGAAACAAGGGTCTATCATCCGTGATCGAGAGGAGTACGGTTGCAGGATGCTGGCGGAGCTGCAATAGGATAGTGGTGCGCTCAGCAGGTCATGGGGATGGTCGCGCCCGGCAGGCGGTTGATCGAGTAGAGGCACCCCTGCAGGAAGAGCCCGCCAAAGTCGGCGAGCATGACGCCGATGGTGTCGCCCACGGACGCCGCGCCCAGCGCGAACTCTACGTATGCCGGAGGAACCTCCTTGCTCAGCAGTGTGTAGGCATTGACGTAGACGCCGCCGCCGAGAAGTCCAGCGATGAAGCAGAAGATGAGCAGCGACCAGTTGTACCAAAAATGGTAAGCCGACACGAGCGTGAACAACACAAGCAGCACCGTCTGCAGCGCCGGCATGATGTAGAGAATCGCACGATTCGCCTGGAAGAGCACGCCCGATGAGCGAGAGAGGAAGACGCCAGTCTGGTACGCCATACCAGCCGACGCGTAGAACGTGGCTCGGGCCTCGGCGCTCGTGACGGGAAAGCCGATGGTCGACCAGACGCCTGTTTGCATTGTGTACTCGGCAAAATACACGACGGTCAATGGGACCATGTACGGACCGAGCTTGAATGCAAAGCGCAGCTTCTCCTGGAACGAAAGAGCGGCGGCCCCCTGTAGATTGCTGGCCGCCGGGCGGTCTTCCTGGTGCTCCCGCTCACCACGCTCGACTGCTACTGCCTTACTGTGCTTGGCGCCTTTACCGGATGCCGTCTGACTGATGACGATAGCTAAAACATCGTCCACGGTGGCATCGGGGATCGTCGTGTAGGTCGGCCGACCCGGGGCAGGGAGATGACGGGTGTCGAGCATGAACACAAACGTCGCCACGTAGAGCGCGGGGAAGATCGCGGCCGCTAGCACGAGCGTCGACGCGAAGCTCATGCCGATCCACAGGTGGAAGATCGCGATCCACGCATATCCTCCGACACCCGCGAGTCCTGTCCCGCTCGACCAGCACGTGAGACAGTGTCTGCTGTCATAGAACGAGGCCATGGCGAGGAACGATGCCTCCATCATGCCGGACTGCAGCCCGGAGAACGCGACGCCAAGCAACTGGAGAGCGAGCGATTTCGTGCCAAAACCGACGACCAGGAAGCTGATCAGCATCCATGCAGCGCCCAGCATCGTGCGGTGGCGGTACGAGATGAGGTGGAACCAGTACGGACCCGTGAGCTTAACGAAGAGCGCCGGGAAGATGTCGAAGAAGTAGACGAGCCCGACGCCGCCCGCCGAGATCTCCTGCGCGCCGGCGATCATGATGACGTAGCCGACGTTGTTGATGAAGCCCAGCACCCAGAACGCCGCGAGGTTGCGCAGTGGCTCGCTCGTCGGCTCGGCCATTTTGGCCGCGAGACGAGATTCACAAG
>JAADVV010000572.1:0-14484 GCA_023335905.1 Pythium pyrilobum
CCCCCCCCCCCGTATCGCCGGGCGCGAGTGTCGACCGACCGCATCTCTGTGTCTCAGATCCGGTGGCTCCGAGCCTTTGGCGACCAGTACGTCCCGAGATCCACGGCCATTTCCCCAAATCGGAATCACCATGGCGGACGCGTGGGTCGTGCTCAAGTTCGGCGGCACGAGCGTGTCCACGGCGCAGCGCTGGCGCTGCATCTGCGACCAGATCCGCGCGCACCTCGACAGCGATGCGAGCGCCTCGACTCGCGTCTGGGTGACCATCTCGGCCATGACGCAGGTGACCAATAAGCTCACGAACGCCATCACCGCGGCGAGCAAGCACCAGCTCCACGTCGCGCCGAGCCACACCGAGCTCGTGCGCAACATCGTGCTGCAGCACTTCACACTCGCGTACGAGGTCGGGCTCTTCCCGCCCATGGACGGCGTCAGCAGCATCGACCTCCACGACCGGTGGCAGGATAAGTGGCTGCGCTCCGTGATGAGCGACGAGAGCTTCTCGCTCGGCGCCGTCGACCCCGCGATCCCGCACGCGCTTCACCCGCTGCTGCTCGAGTTTAAGAACCTCGTGCGCATCCTCGAGGGCATCAAGCTCACGGAGGAGGCGTCGCCGCGCATCCAGGCGCGCGTGCTCGCGTTCGGGGAGCTGCTGTCGACCCACTTGGGCGTGTGCATCATGGCCCATTACGGGCTCGACAGTGTGCAGCGCGTGGATGCGCGCCAGCTGATCATCAGCGAGTCGGCGTCCGCCAAGTCTGAGGAGGACCGGTACCTGCAGGCCGAGGTGCTACCGCGTGAGGACGTCGTGGCCGCGGTGGCCGCGAGCGAGGGCAAGCGCGTGGTGCTCACGCAGGGCTTCATTGGCAGCACCAAAGAGGGCGCGACGTGCGTGCTCGGCCGAGGCGGCAGCGACACGTCGGGTTCGCTGTTCGCCGCCATGCTCCAGGCCAACAAGTACGAGATCTGGACGGACGTCCACGGCATGTTCACGAGCGACCCGCGCTACGTGCCCGACGCGCGCCTCATCAAGACGCTCGATTACCGTGAGGCCCAGGAGCTCGCGGCCATGGGCGCCAAGGTTTTACACCCGCGGTGCATCGAGCCGGCCCAGTTCGCGCAGATCCCGGTCGAGATCCGCAACACGAACGACCCGACGGGCGAGAAGACGGTCATCCAGACGTCCAAGGACGAGGACACGAGCAGCCCCAAGATCCTCGCGGTCGTGCGCCGCGCCAACATGACGACGCTGAGCATCACGGCGTTCGACATGTGCGGCACGTCGGGTTTCCTGTCCAAGGTCTTTGCTCCGTTCGAAAAGTTTGGCATCTCCGTCGATCTGATCGCGACCTCGCAATTCTCCGTGACGGTCACGCTCGACCACATCCCGGGCGGCCACGAAGGCGCGCCGTTCCAGGGGCTTCTCCAGGAGCTCGACGCGCACTCCAAGGTGCAAGTCTTTGAGTCGTGCTCGGTCGTGTCGATCGTCGGGCGCCGCCTGCGCAAGTCGCTGTCGGAACTCGGCCGCGTGTTCGACGTGCTCGAGGGATACGACGTGCTGCTGCTCAGCGAGTCGGCCGAGGACCTCAACTTGTCGTTCGTGCTGCAGCAGAAGACCGCGGACGACGTCGTCGCGCGCATGCACAAATACTTCTTCTCGGCGCCGACGAGCGACGACAGCTCGGCTGCAAACGGGCTGCACGGCGGCTCGTCGATCCGGCGGACGTCGTCGCGGGACTCGCTGCTCGGTCCGACGTGGCAGAGCCTGCTCGGCAGCCAGTGAAGACAAAAAGTCATCATCGCAGTTCTCTCTCGCCTCCTCTATAATCTTTTGATCTACAGTAGACTTCCTCGTTTTCACTCGCTATCACTGCTGTCGTAGTCGTCGTCTTCCTCTATCGCTGGTGCTGCCGTGGCTGCTGCTGCTGCTTTCACTGCGGGTTCTGCTGCGGTTGGCTCCTCGTCTTCGACGTTCGCTTTGGATGCTCGTTTTGCCTTCGTCAATGACGTGGCGACCGCTGACTTCTTCTTTGTCTTCGTGGACTTGGGCTGTGCGGCGTCGGCGTTTGTCGCCGCTGCAGCTTTCCGTTTCCGCGTGCCCTTGTGGTACTTGGCGTCGCTCTCGTCGATCGCCGCCACCTTCTCGTGGAGAAACGGCAGGTCGCTGCTCGCCAGCACCACGCGTTTCCTATCCACAGCACGTGCGTTGTCAGTTCTCGTCCAGACGGCGCAAGCACACATCGAAGAGAGATACTATCAACGCACAGTTCAATGGGCGTGATGACCGGCACGCTCGCGGTCGCCGCCTGCGCGTGCAGTCGCTTCCCGAGATCGTGGACAAACGCCTCGAGCGCAGTCACTGCAACGTCCCACGCCACACCACAGCGCTATACATTAGCTTCGTCGTCGTACCCCAAGCTGGAGAGAGGAGAGAAAGAGATGGACCGCACCGCAGTGTTCGACGGCCGGATCGCAGAGCTGGCCCATGTCCTCTTGGTCGCGAAGCAGCCGCTTCACTTTGCCCTGCGCAGCGACGTCCGGGACAGGAAATTGGGTCAGCCGCATGCGCCGTCGTCTCGGCTCCATCGCTACGCTGCTCGCTTCCTTAGCAAGCGGCTCCACGCACCTTGAGGATGTCGCGCGGCTTGGTCATTTCTCCACGCCGAGGCCAATTATTTATTGCATACTGGATTCATACCGTTTCCCCACAAAGCAGCATTCATCGAGAAACACTTTATTTTATAACGTTAATTGGTGTCATTAAGGTGTTAGATTGATGCGTTCGATTGAAATACGCGTTATATTGTTCGTTGTCGTTGTCGGGTGTGAGGTGGTGATGGATATCGTGACAAACCCGGCAACTCTAGAGAAATGGCCAACTTGCTGCGTCACCTCCAGCGCGTTCGCGCGCCAACCACGCGTCTGCTTGCGCCACGGCCCACGTCATCGGCCGCGCGCGCGTCTCCTCTTTCGTTCCGTGCCTTTTCCGCGGCGTTGCTGTCTGATCCGGACTCGGAATTCGCGCTCGGCGTCCAGCACCTCCTGGGCAAGACCGAGAACGCGTCCATCCGTAATGCCGTGCTCCACTGGACGAACGCCGCCGAGAAAGGCCACACCAAGGCGCTGAGTGCGCTCGGTAACCTCTACCTGCTGGGCCACGCCGAGATCCCGCAGAACGAGAAGCTCGCGGTCGAGTTCCTGCGCAAGGCCGCGGACGCCGGCCACGACGGCAGCTGCCACGAGGTCGGCAAGCTCTACTTCCATGGCAGCACGCAGACGGAGCGTGACCTCGAGAAGGCGTTCGCGTACTGGTCGCGCGCGGCCGACCAGGGCCACATGGCCGCGAGTTACGACCTCGGGTACATGTACCTCCACGGCCTCCACGTCGCCAAGGACGAGGCCAAGTCGATCGAGTTCTTCACGCAGGCCGCCAAGCAAGGCATGGCCGACGCGCACCGCGCGCTGGGCAACGCGTACCTCCACGGCCGCGGCACGGATGTGGACGTGACAAAGGCCGTGTCCCACCTGCGACGCGCGGCCGAGGACGGCGACAAGCTCGCGCAGTTTGATCTCGGCGCGTGCTACATGATGGGCCGTGGCGTGGACAAGAGCCCGTCCAAGGCCGCCGAGCTGTTCTTCCTCGCGTCCGAGTCCGGCGTGCCGCAGGCGCAGCTGTGTCTCGGCCAGCTCTTTGAGCACGGCGGCGGTGTCGTCCAGGACGTGGCCAAGGCCGTGCAGTATTACCAGTTGGCGTGGAAGAGCGGGCTCGAGGAGGCCAAGCAGGCGCTCGAGCGACTCGGCGCGCCGCTCGACGCGCCCGAGCAGGACAAGCCGTGATGCAGCAAGACGATGGGAATGAAGGACACGTTGAGAGACTTGGCCGTTATCACTGTCGTATTTCGTTCTCTTGCGTGGGTGGTGACCTCTTGCGTAGGAAGCGAACAAGGTACAGCGTGCGAAAAGGCAACGAAGATCATCAAAGCCTCCACTTTGACTGAGTTGGCAACTGTTGTTTGAGTGAGCATCCGCGACCAACGTGAGTTCTCTTTTGATTGATGTAGACTCAGAACGTTACCATTAGAAGATGGGCGACTCGTCAATGCCGCGGGCGGGAGTGAAGGAAACACAACCTACCGTTAGCTTTACGTGGGGCCACGTCCCAAGGACCACGTCTCGGATCGGTAGTGTCGAGACAGAGGATGATGACCACTTCCAAACAGCGCATCATACTGCGATTTTCCAGCCAGCATCACCATGTCGGTGCCACTCGACGGCATCACGTCGTTTCTCGAAAGCGAGAAGGAGAAGTACCGGTTCCGAGTCTCTGTGGGCGGCAAGCGGCTCCAGATCTGGTTAGAGAACACCAGGTCCAAGCAGCAATGGTGCGTCGCTGGTTCTGCTGGGGGAGCGTATCGTCCGGCTCACCATTATTCATCTAATTCTTCCGATGCTTGCAACTTGCAAGCATTGGAAGGTGCAAGGCGTTCAACCGACCTAAGCGTGGATGCGTACGCAGACGTGAACTCAAAGATCCCTCAGGCAACGACCCACTCGTCGTTGTCGATCCCTGCAAAAGACGGGAGTCGATTGCTCTGGGTGCGTATCTCCGGAAGGTTTTCCGCGTGCGAAGTGCAGCTCGAGTACGCTTTTCCAGCCCTTTCCTGTCGCACTGGATAGAGTTTGAGCTGCTCGAGGCTCGGGTCCGGCGGTCGGCATTTGGTCGCGCTCCACTGTGGACGTGCCGACAAGCAGCACGTGTGCTTGACGTTTGCTATGGCCACGCCCGACTTGAGGTGTTCAACAACACCACTATTATCAAGGTCATGGATTCCATGATGGAAGGGTGTCTGCTGCGATCTAGCGACACACTGTGTTGAGTTGGCGGTTCTGCATTCCAGCCGACGAGTCACTCGCACGCCCATATTCTCTATAACAAGACCGGATCTTGTTGTGCTGCCATGTCCCACGCTACTGTATATCATTTGTGCGCGTCCAGTGCGCGGACTGAAGCCAGCGTGGGTTGATAAAATACCACACGTCTCACTGGGTTGGCCCACGACGGGAGGGAGGGACGGTCTCCGATATCAAACTGTATCCAAACGAGCGAACCCACAAGCTATCGTGGTGTTGACTGAAGGATGCACCGTCCATCCATCAGCTACACATCCAGTCAACCAGCGCGTGGGTACTTTTCGCCTTCGCTGTCGTCGCCGGCCTGGGTTCGCTCTCTCTCTCTTCACTTGCATACCAGAATCCTCTCGCGCGCCCCCACAACGATGCTGCTCTCCGCTGTGAACGCCGCGCCCTCCGTCGAGCACCGCGTCGCGTCGCCCGTGGGGACGACGCTCAAGGAGCTCACTCCTCTCTCGCGTCAGCGGACGCCGGCCGACGACGAGTACGCGCAGTTCCGGCTCGCGGTGTGCTACGCTTTGCTGTGTCGGTCACGTGGCCTCGACGCGGCCGAGCAGCTCGTGCGTGCGCGCGAGTGGCTCGGCTTCCAGGCGAATATGCTGATCGGCAAGTGTCTAGAGACGGGCAAGGGACTGCCGCGCGACGAGACGCTCGCGGCGCAGTTCTTCCAGGCTGCGTGGACGCAGGCGATCGACCAAGGAGTGGACATCGACCGCGTCCTCGAAGCCGAGGCCGCGCTGACGCGAGTGGGCGCGCCTCGACCCACGACCGACCAAGATGAATGCGAACTGTAAATCAAAACGCCGTAAAACGTTGTACATGACGATTACCTTGTAATTGCACTGCAACATCTCAAGCGAGCAGCTTGTGGAACCAGACGAGGAAGTAGTGCGGCTCCTCGCGGATCGTCTCCATGTGCGTGCGCGTGTACCCGAGGCGGTCGTAGAGCTTGAGCGCCGGCGTCATCACGCAGTCTGTGGTGAGCTGGATGGCCGTGAAGCCCTGCTTGGCCGCCCACTGCTCGACGTGGGTCACGAGCGTGACGCCGAGCCCGTGGCGCCGGAACTTGCTGCTCACGGAGTGCCGCCGCAGCTCGCCCAGGCCGTTGCCTTTGTCCTGCAACGCGACGATCGCCGCGATCTCCTCCTTCCTCTCCTTCTCATCGTCGTTGCCGCTCGCTGAGGTCGCGGCGACGACCCAAAAGTGGCCACCGGCGTGCAGGTACGTCGCCTCGATGTTTCCGAGGTCCTCCGTGAAGCACTTGTTGACGTAGTCGTGGAGCCCGTGGTGGATGCCCGGGTCCTCCTCCTCGGACGGCGCGTAGAAGAGCATGCCCTCGGCGAAGAGCGCGCATACGGCCGCGTGGTCGCGCGGCTCGTACGAGCGGATCACAAAGTCGACGGAGGGGATGGCGAGGCCTGTGGCGAGGAAGCCGCCGCTGCGACGGCGGCTGACGAGCCGGTCGGAGCCATTGCAGGCGGACGAGAGCAGGACGAGAGGAGGACGCTGGAAAGCAAACGCTCCGCCAGACGCGGAAGACGTCAGTCGACGAAGTGCCGTCCAATCGGAACGACGCGAAATGACCGGCGCTTTAGTAAAAGTACCAGGCACCACAGGGCGACGCGATCGTGGACGATGAGATGGCACACGTGACTGTTGGCGAATGGGAAGGCAACAGAGGTCAGGATGACACGCCAGACGAGAGACCGAGCAGCGGATCCATTCGCGAGATTTGGGCGGATCCGCTGTACCAACATTCCTACACTGCGTGAAAAGGAGTCAGAAGGCGACTGTAAACAATGTTTAGCGGCATACTAATCATGATTGGAAACCCCAAGAGAGGCGTTTGCGACTTTATAGAGTATGGCCTTCTCGAAGAAGACGAGCTCGAACAGCGGCTCCGCGCGGTAGGTCTCGGTCTTGGCGTACGTGAAGCCAATGGCTAAATAAAAGTGTTGCGCCTGCACGGCCGTACCGGCCGCAGACAGCCAGATCTTGGCCAGACCCTGCGTTTTCGCCCACTGTTGCAGGTTCTCCACGAGCAGCTTGGCGATGCCGAAGCGGCGGAACTCGGCCTTGACCGACATGCGCCGCAGCTCGCCCTCGTTGTTTGGCTGGCGCTCGAGGCCCACAAAGCCCACGATGACTTCGCGCCCGTGTTCGTCCTGGATGGTGGCGACCCAGAAGTGGCCGCCCGGCGTGAAGTACGTGGCCTGGATGGACGCCAGGTCGCCGTGCGTGCTGTACTCAATGTACTCGAGCCACACTTGGTGCAGTGCCGCCGACGTGCCGGGCTTGTTAGCGTATAGCATCATGCCGGCCGTGAAGAGCTCCATGACGGCCGTGTGGTCGTCGGGTGTGTACGAGCGGATCCGGATCGCCGTCGTCCTTGCGTGGCCTGCAGGGGAATCCTCCTCTACGCGTGGTGTGGTAGCGAGTGGCAGTGGCGTCATGATGGATCGAAGTGGTGGTGGTGCTTGAACGAGCGGGGGGATTGGAGAATGGAGATGCCCACTGGCGTCGCCCGTGGGGCGGCAGTAGTAGACTCCGGTGCCCACGGCATACGGCTACAATACTGGGATCGGTTTCGTATCCCTGCGAGCAAACGCAGCAGCCGCTGAGCTGTAACTGCGGACTCGGTGAACTCTTTGGCTCGGTGAAGAACTAAAGCAACACGCCACCGTGTCCTGCCGTCTCAGCAGCGGATGGGACGGGCGGCTTCCTCCGTTCGTCCAATCTTCCGCGTGAGACGGCAGCCTAAAAGATCCACACTCCACAAGCCATGGGGTACCGGTAACGACACCGTGGCAGGCTCGATTACCGTACACCTACCTCCTGGTGCGTTTGGGACGGTATGGGGGATACGTGTACTGCGTGCGCTTCGGTGGATTAGAGCGGCGTTCCTGTAAAAGACAGTGTACTCGAAGAGCGCGTCCGTGCTGTGCATCTCGCCTCTACCGTTTGAGACTTCCGTGGACAGGTGTGCCGGCCCGGCCGTCGACAGCCAGATCGTAGTGAGGTCCTGTGTTCTCGCCAGGTACTGACGTAGTGAGTTGTGACTTGGTCCCCGTTCTCGTCGCGAGATGGCTGCCTGATCCCTCCCTCTCCAGATCACATAACAAGCTGCTCACCGCCGCGTTCTTCACTGTTACGCAGTACAGGACATACGTTTCTCGTCCACACTGGGACACGGCGAAAGACAGATCCAACGGAATGCTCCTCCTGGCTCTTCATTACTTCAGTACAGTAGAACGTACACACGCACACAACGGCGGCCTTCTCACGCGAGCAGCTTGCGGAACCAGACGAGGAAGTAGTCCTTGCGGAGCATCTCGTGGTGCGTGCGTGTGTAGCCGAGGCGGTCGTAGAGCTTGAGCGCCGGCGCCATCACGCAGTCCGTGTTGAGCTGCATGGCCGTGAAGCCGTGGGCCTTGGCCCACTGCTCGACATGGGTGACGAGCTTGCCGCCGAGCCCGTGGCGGCGATACCGGCCGCTGACCGCGAGCCGCCGCAGCTCGCCCGTGCCGTCGCCCTTGTCCTGGAGCCCGACGATCGCGGCGATCTCGGCGTCCTCGGCCGCCGCGGTCTCGGTCTCGGCGACCCAGAAGTGGCCGCCGGCGTTCGTGTAGGTGGCCTCGATGCTGCCGAGATCGAGCGTGAAGCACTTTTGCACGTACTGGTGGTAGATCGTGTGGAGTGTCGGGTCCTCGGCGGACGGCGCGTAGAAGAGCATGCCCTCGGCGAAGAGCGCGCACACGGCGTCGTGGTCGCGCGGCTCGTACGCGCGGATGCGGAAGGCCGGCGCCGCATCGCTCGCGCGGAACGACTGGTGGCCGGCGGCCGGCGAGGCCGCGACGGCGGTGGTGAACGAGTCGCGCAGGGCCATTCGTGGTGGGCCGCGACAATTGGCAACTGAGCCAAAAACTGGCGATGGGCTCTGTGGTTTCGATTAAAAAAAAAATTAAAGCAGCGACATTTTGAGCCGAAGGCGACGAGCGGACGCCACGCGACCGAACCTGCACCAACGACTGAGCCGCCGCCATTGGCGTGGAGCCACGTGGCGTGGAACGAATGGGAAGGGCGGAAACCCAGACTGAGGGGCCACCGGGTCTTCTGTTGCCGACGGCGGTTGCCTCGCCGACGGCGACAAGTTCATCCATCGTGCGGTGTCTATCGAGAGAGAGATAGATAGATAGATAGAGAGAGAGAGAGAGAGAGAGACGTGGGGTTTCCACAGCGGAGACCGATGCACAGCAGTACTGTATCGGTGCCGTCGGTCTCCCATACCGAGGACGCCGGATCGGCAGTGCCGCTGTGCTGTGCACGCTCGGGATGTGGAACTAACTGTATGCTATCCAGGGCTGCATCCATCCAACTGACGCGTGGAGTCGTCCAATCGCATCGAACGCATCGGACGTATCTCAGCCGTCCACGCATCCTCTCCCAAGTCGCCTCTCCGCTGCTTCAAGGAAGCCACCGTTTCTATTATTTTAATAATAGAAACGGTGATTCTAATATAAACGGTGACGTCACGTCAATCGCGCGACTGAGTTGTCCAGCACTCAGTGGCTTCCTGTGCACGTATTGATACGACTACCGGTACAGTACGTCACGCGAGCGTCTTCTTGAACCAGACGAGGAAGTAGTCGCCGTGGAAGTCCTCGAGGTGCGTGCGCGCGTAGCCCAGGCGGTCGTATATGTGCAGCGCCGGCGCCATCACGCAGCCGCAGTTGAGTTGGATGTGCCGGAAGCCGCGCGCCGTCGCCCACTGCTCGACGTGGGTCACGAGCGTGACGCCGAGCCCGTGGCGGCGGAACTTGGTGTCCACGGAGAGCCGCCGCAGCTCGCCCGTGCCGTCGCCCTTGTCCTGCAGCGCGACGATCGCCGCGACTTCTTCCTTCTTTTCCTTCTCTTCCTTCCCATCGTCTTGGCCGCTGGGAGACGTCGCGGCGACGACCCAAAAGTGGCCGCCGGCGTGCGAGTACGTGGCCTCGACGTGGCCAATGTCCTGCGCCAGCGCCTGCTTGACGTAGCGGTGGAACTCGTCGTGGAGCGACGCGTTCTCCTGCGGCGTCGGCGCGTAGCTGAGCATGCCCTGCACGAACAGCGCGGCCACGGCGTCGTGGTCGCGCGGCTCGTACGAGCGGATCACGAACGCCACGGGCGGCTCCTCCTTGGATGGCGGCGCGAGCGCAGCAGCGGCCGCCGTCGCGACGCGCGCCGAGCCAGTGGGTGCCATGGTTGCGACAGGAGAAGGCGGCGTGTCGCGGTCGAAGAACGGAGAATGGGCGGCGCCTGAGGCGTCGGGCGGGCAGCGAGCGGTCGCCTCTGTGCGTGTGTGCCATCCCCTGTGAACGTGTGCCATCTCATCAACGAGGAAGAGGCGTCGGTTTAAAGGGACGCCACCTCACCACGAAGACGAGGCTCGAAACCCACACAGCGACGCCAGTTGATACTAGTACGAACGGATTGAAAAGAGTCACGCGTTCCATCAGGCGGCCATGCATTTCTCAAAGTACACGAGCTCAAAGTGCGGCTCCGCGCTGAACACCTCGACGCGCGAGAGCGTGTAGCCCATGGACGCGTAGAACGTGCGCGCCTGCAGCGCGAGCGCGCCCGTGGACAGCCAGATCTTGGGCATCTCGTGCTGCTTCACCCAGTCTTCCAGCGTCGCGACGAGCAGCCTCGCGACGCCGAAGCGGCGGAACGCGGCCGCGACCGACAAACGCCGCAGCTCGCCCTCGCCGCTTGGCTTGCGCTCGACGCCGACCATGCCGACCACGACGTCCTCTCCCTTGGCGTCGGCCGCCGTGGCGACCCAAAAGTGGCCGCCCGACCCAACGTACGTGGCCTCCATGGCCGCGAGGTCGTCGTGCTTGCTGTGCTCGACGTACTCGACCAGCACCTGGCGCTCGCCGGCGGACGTGGTCGGCAGGTGGGCGTAGTGCATCATGCCCGCGGCGAAGAGCTCGACCACGGCGGCGTGGTCCTCGGGGCGGTACGCGCGCACGCGGATCGCAGGCGCCTCTGGCGACGCCGCGGTGTCTGCCGACGGCACCATCGCCGGTTCTGGTTGGAGAGTGAGCAAAGGAGCAGTGCACACGAGGCGAGCAGCTCGATTTTTATTTCGGCCGCTCGACGTCGACGGACGCGAACCGAGTAATCATCCGCCGAGCCAATCACGACTGGACAGTGGTGGCCGGAATTCCGGCGAGATCTCGTGTCATTTCCATCCACGAGCGGACCGGGTCAATACAGTGTGCCTGTATTATACAGACGACGGGCTGGTCGGTGGCGATGGCCGTGGAATTTGGCAGTCTTTTAGTATTTATGGGCACGCAGTTATTTATCGCTACACATCGTACAATCGCGCGGCGTCCGTCTTACGCGGGGGCCGCGCCCACGAGCTTCTCAAAGTACACGACCTCAAAGTGCGGGTCCTCGCTGTACACCTCGATCTTGGTCTGCGTGTAACCGATCGAGAGGTAGAACTTCTGCGCCTGCACCATGGGTCCGCCCGTGGAGAGCCAGACCTTGTGGCGCTTCTGGTCGGCGGCCCACTGCTCGAGGTGCGCCACGAGCTTCCTGCCCACGCCATAGCGCCGGTACGCGGCGCGCACCGACATGCGGCGCAGCTCGAAGGCGTTCTCGGGCTTGCCTTCGAGCCCGACCATGCCCACGACGACCTCCTCGCCGTTCTCGTCGGCCGTGGCGACCCAAAAGTGGCCACCCGACGCAAAGTACACGCCCTCGATGTCGGCGAGATCCTCCTTGATGCTCTGCTGCACGTAGCCGCCCCAGATGTCCTGCAGCGCCGCGTGCTCGGGCTGCGCGGCGTACGAGAGCATGCCCGCGGAGAACATCTCGACCACGACCGGCAGGTCGGCGGGCGTGTACGTGCGGATGCTAATGGTCTTGTCCGGCGCGGATGGCGGTGCCGTCGCGCGGGTGGTCTCCTCCACGGACGTGTGCGGACGCGGCGACATCGCTGGCGGGAGAAGAGTCGTGTGGTGGGGGACGAGAGCGAAGATTCGGGACTGCCGAGAGGCCAAGACGCGGCACAGAGAGCACAGAGGGCCAAGGAGGAGGAGGAGGAGGAGGAGGAGCAGATACGCAATCAGCGGTGGATGAACAACAGAACGCGACATGACGCATGCAAGACATGGATTGATTGACCACCACTCTGGGCACAGTCTCTGGCTGCGTCCAGTAATCCGCGCCCCCTCGTCCTCAAGGACACCATGGCTCTTCCCGAAAGAGGGTCCCTGTGGGAGGAATAGTCGCCCGCGGTGGACGCGCGTGGAGCTGATACTGTACCGTGATTTCAGAATCGCAAGCGAGCGAAGGGTCTCCGCTAATGAGTGTTACCTTGATCTAGTATTACATGCAGTCCCACGGCGAGACTCTCGCCTCGGATGTTCACAGACCAATGGTGACTCACTGGCCCTTGGTCAGCTAGACACCATTGGTCCGTTAGTGACTCCAATCCCTGGAGCCGGAATGCGAGACGCAGACCATGAGCCTTACGACGCGGCGTGTGTGTGTGTCTGTAGTACACAGACTCTGTACAGTGCATTGTCGTGTATATTTGCTCCCATTGATGCCACGCATGTTGATGTGGGGGGGTCGCCTTCTTGCGCGTGCTTCATTCCCCCTCGTGGGTCCGCCATTTGCAAAACTCAAAGCCTCTTCTCGTAGAAGAAGAGCGCCGCGTACGGCTCCTCGCGCAGCACGCGCTTGCGCGTGAGCGTGTAGCCGAGCGCCTCGTAGAGCTTGATGGCCGGCGCCATCTCCCAGCCCGTGTTGAGGAACACGGCGCGGAAGCCGTGCCCCGCGGCCCAGCTCTCGAGATGCGCCACGAGCTTGCGCGCGAGTCCGTGGCGGCGGTACTCATCCTTGACCGAGAGGCGCCGCAGCTCGCCGCGCACGTCCTCCTTGCCCTCGATCGCGACTGAGCCGATGATGAGCTCCTCGCCGCTCACCGCGTCGGGTGTCGTGGCCACCCAGTAGTGGCCGCCCGAGCCAAAGTACGTGCGCTGGATGCCGTCCTCGGTCATGTCCTCGGTCAGCGTGCGGTCGATGTACCCGCGCAGCCCGGCGTTCTCGCCCGGCGGGCAGTAGTGCAGCATGCCGGCGACGTACAGCTCCACGACGGCCTTGTAGTCCGCCGGCTCATACGCGCGGATGCGAATCGCCAGCGGCGGCGTCTCCGGCGACGAGGCCGAGGCAGTCGGGGCGGTCATACTCGCGCTTCTCGCGCGTGTTGGGAACAGATTGAATGCCTTCCGGACACGAAGACCAGCGAGGAAGTTCCGGACTGGTCGAAGGCTCGCAATTCGCGTCACTGCCGGAGCTGATCCGCAATCATTGAAGGGATCCATTTTCAAAACCAGGTGAGACGCCGAAAAATGCCAACTATGTACGCTTCTTATTTGACCTAAATGCACCCATCAAGTCAAATCACAACGCCTTCTCGTAGCAGCACACGACGGCGCCGTCTTGCTCGTACGAGTGCGTGTACGAGAAGCCGAGCGACTCGTAGAGCCGCATAGCTGGCGCCATGTCGCTTCCCGTGGCGAGCCCGAGCGTCTGGAAGCCCCGACTTTTCGCGGACGTTTCCACATGGGCGACCAGCGCGACCGCGACGCCGCGGCGGCGGAACGCCTCGTGGACAAACATGCGCCGCAGGTCAGCGCGCGTCTCGGACTTCTTCTCGAGCGCGACGCAGCCCACGACGGTCTCGTCTCCAGTCTCGCCGTGTGCGGTTGTCGCGACCCAGAAATGGCCGCCGGGGGCGAAGAAGAACTGGTCGATGAACCCGCTGCCATTCTCGGCCATGTCGTGCTGGAGCGGATGCTGCATGTGGAACGGCAGCTCGTCGAACGGCTTGCCGGCGTGGTACGCGTCCACGCCCATACGGAAGATCGCGGCCACGGCCTTGTGGTCCGCCGGCGTGTACGTGCGCACTTGGATGGGGAGGACGGCGGCGACTTGGTTGCTGGGCATGAGGAAGAAGGTTTGTTCAGGAGGTTTGGTATTAGCACTTGGATGAAGAATTATTTTGTGCGGTGCATTGTGCCAAGCTATTGCTGCAGCTACGCTACAGTGTGACGTAACGCTATGATAGGGGTTGGCGTAAAGACTCCAAACCTTGGGCAACCTGTTTCCCAATGCCGGTGACGGCTCCAATACCTCTTATTGTACTGTATTATACAGTATGTTTACAGTTGTTGTATTCTACAACATGTTACAAATTCTTGCACAAGTTTTCCTGTGTAAGCATTTGTTTTAAACAGTGAAGCATCCAAATACATCATTTTGGGCAAGATTCATTTTCTGGAATACATGTCCAGAGCTGTTTTCTGTGAGGCTGTCATAGTGAGATTTTGGAAATCGAGTGTTTACGGGCTTTTTTGCCCAAAATGAACGTTTTCGCACAAAAGGAACATTTTGGGACCAGCGCGAACACGTCCTTAATTTTCGTTTTCGGTCGTTGTGGAACGCGGTGCAGGAATAGCTGCTACCAACCTTGTTCTGACACGATCAAGGTGCCGTCCAAACCAAGGATGAGAC
>JAADVV010000573.1:0-14483 GCA_023335905.1 Pythium pyrilobum
GTGATGCGGCTCGCTCTGGCGGTTCTCTGTGTGGTCTCGCAAGCGGCAGAGGCCTCCCCGTTGCGCCGCAATGGCCTCGGCATCTTCGATCCTCAGCGGTCGCCGCCGCTCGATGGGGACGCGGCAGCGGCCATTCCTCCAGTCGACCGCGAGTACGAGTACCCGGCCGACTTCCGACTGGACGCGCCGTTCCCAATCTCGCTGGCGCAGCATGAGTCCGTGCTCGTGCCGCTCGAGCCCATCCGCAGCAAGCTCGAGCCGAGCGACCTGACACAGTTCGCGCTCGGCTTTGAGCTCAGCGCGTGCGACGGCAAAGTGCTCACGACGATCGCGCTGACCGACGGCTCGTTCCGCCGCTTCTCATCGGCTTCCTACCAGTGCGCGACGCTGACCGCTGCGCGATCGCAGCTCAACCTGTGTCCCGTCGTACGAGGCGACCGCGACCTCGACATGCAACTGGACCCGACCAAGATCAAGGGCTTCGTCCTGCGGGCCTTCCACTCGGCCGAGGTGCTCACCGTGCTGCGGTCCACGATAGACCGCGGCTCGCTACGTAGGGCTTTCTTTCTCAGCGGAGACCCCCAGCAGGCGGCTTCTGCGAGGCAGCTCAACGTTAGCTTCACAGCCGATGCCACGCAGCTCGCCTTCCACTCGGCGACCCAATGGGAGCCGACAGCGTCGCTCCCACTAACACAACATGCGCTGACTGTGAATACACGATGTACGCAGAGCTGGCCGCGTCACCCGTGAATGGCTCGGACGTGCCCACCGTCGAGCGGCCGCCTCCACCGTATTGCGTGACGCGTGCATCTTCCTTGAGCTACAAGCTGCCGGCGGCGGCCACCGACGTAAGCCAGCGCGTGACGCTCCCGAGAGGCTTCGCCGACTTGTTCCGCACGAGCAGCGACTATCGCTTCGTGCTCGTTGCATCGCTGCCGACGTCCGCGACGAACGGGCGCCTCGTGATGATTTCCTACGCGCCCACACGTGTCCATGTGATCGGTACGAGATCGTCTTGGCTTTTACACCCATCTCTGCTGGACCAGATCTCAGAGACTGACTATGGCTGCCTCGTATTCTTCTTTTGACGGGCAGCACCGACACACCTCACCTGTGCGTCCCTCGTGTCTTGTCTTCTGTCTTCGCTCGTGGCTTCTTTCGCTGACTCTTCTTCTTTTTGACAGCCCACGTTCTTCTCGTGCTCACCGTCGTCGCCGTCGTCGCGCTGCTCGTATTTGTCGCCGCCAAGTCGGATCTCCGCCAACGCCTCTGGGGAACAAACGACTCGGGAGAAGCCCACGTGCCCGACGACGAATCGGTTCGACTACTCGCACAGGTCATCGCAGAGCAGGACGCGCAGGACGCACTGGAGCGGGATGGCGAACTTGACCACGGAGACCCCAACGAGGGGCAACACAAATCCGAGTCGCTGCTTGACGTGATCCGCAAGACCAAAGCCCAAGAGACGCCGCAGCCGTCTCCTCGCCACCAGGGAGCGCGCCTTGAAGGTTACCACGAGATCAACTAGAACACTGTCTGCATGTCCACATCGTGCGTGTCGCCCGCCGTGTGGAGAGGCTGCCGTTTCCATTAAACAGCCGCCCATTGGATCGCCGCCCCCATCGTTGCCATCATCATCATCATCATCATACGTCTTTGTCCACTTCGGCTGCCGCTGTCTGGTCGGCCTTGGAGATCAGCAGCTGGATGGTCTCCTCCTTCAGCTTCAGTAGCCGCTCAAAGTTCTCGCGCGCCTCCTTGAACTCATTCTTCTCGACAGCCTCCGCGAGTTCGTTGACGACGTACATTTGCACTTCGTCCGTTTTCCTGAAGAACGCCTTGGCGTTCGCCGTGAACGCATCGCCGTCCTGCAGTTCGATCCACTGGAGCAATCGCACGATCGTCCAACAGGCCGCAGTCGATCGAGGATTCGCCGCGCAGGCCGCGAGGAAGCGCTGCGTGTACTTGCCGCCATATTGGGCGTCCGGCACCAGTGTCTCCTGCCAGAAGCGCGCGCAGCTGAGGGCCTCGGCCTCCGTGCGCAGCCGCGCGTACACGTCGCTCGCGATGGCCTTGAGGGACGGCGTGATCGGCACGACGGCGTGGCGGCGCGACTGTAAGCGTGACTTGTCGAGCGGCTGGAACGGGTTGAGCAGTTGTAGCAGCTTGCTCTTGGCGAGCGCGACCCGCTTGTCGACGCGGTCCCGCTCGTCGGCCTCCATGCGCTCGATCAGCTGCATCGCCTTGGGCACGTTGAACGTCCGCTTGTTCAGCACAACGTTCCAGAATTCCTCCTTTTGCTCAAACTTGTTAAACTCGACGACCCACGCGTACTGCACGACGTCGTGGAACTCGATCGACTGTAGGTACAGCAGCTTGGCGCGCCGCGCCGCGGCGTCGACGACGCGAGAGAGTTTGGCTCGGAACGTGGACGCTGAGTCGATCGCGGCTTGCGCTGGAGACACGTAGGGCTGCCTTGAGATCTCGGCTTCGTCGTGCAGCGTGATGTCCTCCCAGTTGACGACCACGGCGCGGTTCGCCAGTGGGATAAACACGAGCACGTGGCCCGTGTTGAACAAATTCTGCGTCGACAGGATGGAGCCGACACAGTCTTTCCACTCGATGCTGCGCACAATCTTGACCTGCACACCGTAAGCGAGCCACGTTCGCGCGGCCTTCTCCACGGCAGCGCGCGCGCGCTTGGTCCATCGCTTCTTCCGTTTCTTCTTGGTCTTCTTATCCGTCTCTTTTGTGGTACCAGCGCCAGCCTTGGCACCGTCGGGTGCATTTGGCGCCTCCTTCTCGTCGTCCTCGCTGTCGTCGTGGTTTCGATAGAAGAACAGCGTTCGCTTGATTGACTCGATGCGCCGGCGCCGCGCCTCGGTCTCTTCACGCGTGTCCGACTTGAGCGCCGGCTCGAGCCCGACGACGCGCTTCACTCTGTACACCCATGACGCCCGCTTGCGTTCGTCTTTAAGGCGCTGCGCCTTGGCCGCGTGGGTCTGCCGCACTAGTTTCATGTACGTCTTGCCGCGTTGCCGCGCTTGAAACGACCGCGCCCACGCCTGGATCTTGGTCGCGCTCGCCTCACGCCGCTTCCGCTCGCGTTCTTCCTCGGCGCGTCTCGCGTCGCGCTCGCGCCGTCTCTGGTCATGCAGCTTCTGCGCCTCCGTGTGACGCTTGTGCTCTGCCTTTTGCTTGAGCACAGAGAAGTAGCTCAGCCGGTGGCAATGGTGCGACTGGCGCTGGCCCCTCGCGTGGAGCCGCGACAGACAGCGCTTGCAGAACACGTCTTCGCACACGTCGCACCGCCACTGGGCCACTTTCTCGTCGCACTCCACGCACGCCACCACGAGCCGCCGGCACCGATGTATCTCCTTAACGGGCACCTCCGCAGCAGCTTTTGTTCCTGGAGCTTCATCGCTCTCGTCGTCATCGTTGCCGCCGGGCGTTGGGTCGGCCATCTTGCCATGCACGAAAGGGAAGCACACGTCGCAGAACGGCACCTTGCCGTCCCCGCACTGCAGACACTCGCGGGTCGCGGTCTCCGCCTTACAGTGGCTACACACGGCGATGCTGCGCTGCTCGTGGGCTTGGAAAGCGGCTCGCTTGTCGTGGTCTCGTACGAAACAAGTCGTGCACATGGCGTCTTCGCACTCGACGCAGTACACGGTCGCCGAGACCTTCGTGTGTGGATCGGTCGCGGACTCGTGGCGCTCGCAGAACGCGTGGAACTCTTCGCCTGGGAACGGCAGCGGCACTATGCGAGTGCAGCGCACGCCGCGAAGGAAAGCGGGCCGCCTCGTGGCCGCAGAGATCACGCGCTTCGTCTCAATGTGCTCGAACCGCACGGCGCGGCCCTTGTAGTCGATGTACTCAATAAACATTTGCGCGAGCGTGGCCTTGAGGGTCGCGCGGAAGCGGTACACGCGGTAGTGTCTCTGCAGCACGCGTGCAGCGCGGTCGCGCCGCTGCTCGAGCTTGTGTTGCCTGTACACGACGATGAACTTGTGGTGGTGCTCGGCGCCGGCGATGCGGTTCGCGAAGCGGCGCAGCACGTTGGCCGCCCACTCGAGGCGCAGCGAGCAGGACTCGTCCAGCAGCTTGCGGTACTTGCCATTGTGAAGCGTCGACGGCAGCACGAAGTCGTGCATGAAACGAAGGAAGTGGGTCTGCTCCTGCTGCTTCTTGGTCGCCGTGGGAGATTCCGGGGAGGGCGCTATGCCGTTCTCCGGCGGTGACTGCTTGGCGGTGGGCGACGCCCCCGTAGACGCCGCCGCCACTGGCGTCGTGGCAAACTTCTCGTGCCACACCATCGCCATGGCCTTGTTGAAGCGAGGGAACGTGATGGTCCGGGCCTTTGGTTCTTTCATCTTGGCGAAGATCAAATCCATCGTCTGCGTCGGGAAGCTGCGCTGATTGATGAACCCGCGGGGCAGCGCCTTGAGGAATCGCGCGAAGTGGGAGTTGTCGATCTCGAACGCGTTGCCCGAGATGTCGCGGTACAGCTCCTGCCAGACGCCGTCGTAGCCGCGCTTCTTCCACAGTTTCTTCACGACGTCCAGCTTGTACAGCGACCGCTGGACGGACCGCACGCTCTCTTCTTCGTCTCTGTCGACGTCGGGCACGTCGCGCACGTTCTTGAGGATCTGGACGTTGGCGTGGATGAAGCTCTGGAGCAGCAGATCGTCCTGCACGTGCTGCCGCGTCAGCTTGACCAGTGCGACGCCCATCGCGTGCTCCTCCGCGAGGTATTGCTGCCGCCGAACAGCTGCGTACAGCCACTTCTTGCCCGTGACGCGGCGCCACCCGCGCTGAATGCGGCGTGCGGCGCGGCTGCGTTGGTGCTGCCGTTCCTGGCTGCGGCGCACGCGCCACCGGCACTGCATCTTCATGATCGCCTTCAGTGCCGCCTGCATGCGGAACAGCTCGCGTCGCGATCGGAAGCCATGCCACGTGCCCTGGATCTTCGATGCACTTCTGTGAACCATTCGATACCACGCCTGGCCTCGGCCCTGCATACCGCGCACGTGTCGCTGGATGCACACGGCGGCCTCGCGACGCCTCCTCTTCACTGCGCGACGCGCCAGCTCACGCTCGCGTGCGTACTGCCGCTTGAGCTTTTGGCGAATTTTCCTGCCTCGCCAAAGCGCCTGGATCCTCGTGGCCGCAGCGACCTCCTTCGCGGTCGGCCCGGCGTCTTTCTTGCCGGCTTTCGCAGCAACCTTCGAGGTCAATCCATTCCACGCGGCGCCTTTGCTCATCGCCACCGGGAGTGCGAGTCCTCTGGCTTTGAGGCGGCGCCGCCGCTCAGCAGATTCCGCGGCATGTGCGTCTCGCACAGCCTGTCGACGCTGTTCCGCTGCTCGTGTCACTGCCCGCGCCGTGTAGCACCGCCACGCGCACTGGATAATCAGGATCGCACGGTGGAACTCTCGGCGATGCTTGGTGACTTTGCGTCGGGCCTGCTGCCCGCGGTAGTGGGCCTGCACCTTGAGGATCTTCACCTTGTCGCGCTCGAACTGGGCGCGGCGTCTCCGCAACGACGCCACTTGGCGCTGCACCCACGCGCGAAAGGCTCGTTGGATGGCAATCACGGCGCCGTACCGATGCCGCTCGCGCGCACGCGCCGCCCGCTCGTGCTCCCGCTGAGCCATCAGCTGCCCAACGCGTTTGATCTTGGCCAGCAGACGCCGCCACCGTCGCGCGAGAAGCCCTCGTGCGTGGCGCTGGATCGTGGTCGCAGCGTGGAGCCTTTGCTGCTGTCGCATATGGTGGCGTAGCGCCATCCATGCTGCCTGCTGCTGTCTCCAGAATTTCTGAATGCGGCTCGCGGCGTCCTCTCGCTGCTGCCGCCTTTCGCGCTGGCGCCGCCGTCCGTGCTTGCCCACCGCCCGCGTGATTGTGCATGCGCTCTTGTTCTCTGCACTTGCCATCAGCAGTAGCAGCATACGCTGGCGTCGCTCCAGCTCCTGGCGGATGCGTCTCCTGCTCGTGGCATTCCGCTTCGCGCGGATCTGCCGCCACCAGCACTGCAGCGTCAGCGACGCGCGCTGCGCAAGCACGTGCTTTTCGTGCTTGACGACTTGCTTCCACTGGTCCACGGCCTGCACGACCAAGTTGTTTTTAAGTCGCTGGCCGACGCGGAAGAGCAGATCCGCAGCGCCTTGCTGCGCGGGCGAGGCGAACTTGCCCAAGCCGAACTCGTAGATGACCTCGAGCGGGATCCACTGCCTGATTTCCGCCAGCGTCTGGTCCACGCGCGCCTCCGCCGCGTGCTCCTGCACGGCCGTCGCTTCGCGAAGCTGGACGAGCTGCTCGTACTCCTGCTTGAGCTTGGTCTTGACCACTGCCGGCAGCGCTCCGGGCAACGAGAACGCCGCGGGCCGCGGCAGCTTGGCCGCCGTCGGAGAGACCTGGAGGCGCCATGCATTGTAGTCCTCCAGCGCCATTTGGATCATCTCCGCGCGCTGCAAGTGGATCTCCCTCGCCTGGCCGGACAGCGCGGGCCGCTTCTTCCACGGGGACTTGAAGGCGCGCTGCTGGGCCGCCTGGACGCTCGCGTTCTGCACGTCCACTGAGACTTTCGTGGCCATCTTGCGGTGCCGGAAGCCGCGGTTCGGCGTGCTGCGCGCGTGGCCAAACTGCTGCAGCGCCGCGTACATCGCCTGGCGCCGAGAGCCTTCCTCTGCGAGCCGCTCGAGCTCATGCATCGCGCGCATCTCGTCGGCCGAGAGAGCTGGCAGCCGCGCGAGTCCGTCGCGCGTGCGCGGCGAGACCGTCGAGAGAATGGGCAGCACGACAGGCCGGCACGACGCACTGGGGCCAGCGGCGTCGCCCGAGCGTGGGGCTTCTCCGCCGCGTTCTTCACTGTGTGTGACTTGGTCTCCCACGTCGTCTGGATCTACTGCTTCCTGCGGACTCGAAAGGCTAGGGACCTCGGCGTCGGCCTGGGCGGCTTCGTCGCCGGCCATGGCTTCGCTCAGGATCTCGTCCACGAGCTGCGGCTGGTTGAGATACTGCGCCAGTGTCGGCGTGGAATGTTGAGGCGGCTTCCTGAGGATCTGCGGGAGCAGCACGAACGCCTCTGCATCGTCGCCTTCCCCACGCGACGTCGGTCGAACGGGGACTTCAACGTCCGTCGTGGCGTCTCTCACACGACCCGCGCGCTGGTGAGGCGCCGCCGACAGACCAGTGGGGCCACGCACATCGACGGAAGGTGTCTTGAGCCCTTTAAAACCCACTGGGAGCACCGATTTGGCGTGTTCGGCACGCAGAATCTGGGTCGACTGCTCCATCACGCAACGCCATTTCTTGGGCTGGAAGGCCATACACTCACGCAATTCCACCGCGAGTTGCACGTACTCGTTGGCCGTCGACTCCCCTCTCGACCCGGCGGCCTTTCTTCCGCGCGGATTTCCCACAGACTGCATATTCGCCGCCTAATCGAGCCGTCTTCCTCGTCGCTTTGACTTCATCGTCACCATTTCCGCATTTTGGTTTCCCACGTCGGTTCACTTCACTAAGTTTGGTCCAACATGGGGTTACACTCCGCCATCACAAGTGTAACCCATAGTCCACAAAGTTCGAATTCCATTTTAGCCAATCAAAACCAACTAGACCCCTCCATTTTCGAAGAGACGCCACTCACTGGATGCGGCCCGCAACCCCAGACCCGAATGATGCCGAAGATGCGGCTGTCGCCGTCGCTGCTGCTTCTCTGCGGCTCGCTGCTCCCCCACAGCGATGGCTTCCGTATCCTCAACTCCACGGCGGACCCGCTCGCGGCGACGCGCGCCGTGTTCGAGCCGTACGTGAAGGGCAGCGTCGGATACTACGGCGACCCGACCAACCCCGACCCTGAGCGCGTGAACGAAGGCGCGCCGTTCTCGCCCGACACGCCGCGCGTGTACCTCGCCGGTGCTCTCAAGCGTGAGCTCTCGCTTCCTTATCTCTACAGCACACGACCACTGGCTCAATCGGTGGTGTCCGCACAGAGAACTGTCCCGGCATGGTCGGCCCGATCAACAAACAGGAGTACTACTGCCGCGGTCGCGAGTACGGGTACTGTGACCGCCGCAGCGGGCTCTGCGTGTGCAATCAAGGGTACACTGGTCTCGACTGCACAGATTGCAAGCCGTCGTACTTCAAGAAGGGCGGGCTCTGCTACCCCAAGAGTGCGTGGGTCCTGTGCGCGACCGCCGGGCGGATGCTCGACAACTGACTGACTGGTCTATGTATGCACTGCCAGAGAGCTGTCCGAATGATTGCTCGCGCGCAGGCGTTTGCGACTACGAGACAGGGACCTGCGCGTGCTCGTTGAACCGCGGTGGCGATGACTGCTCCCGCGTGTACTGCGCGTTCGACGCCAAGTGCACGAGCTGCTCGGCCACGGTGTGCCTCAGCTGCGTTGAAGGCTTCTACGTGGAGCCAGCCACACAGACCTGCGGTACGCCCAGCACTTACAGAGCCTGCGAGGACGTAGAGACACTAGTATTGACACTGCCTCTACGTGTGCTAGTGTCCTGCAAGGTGTACGACCCGCGGTGTCTCGCGTGTAGCGCGAGCCGCTGCCTCCAGTGTGCGGACCCTCTGCTCAACTCGGTTCGCCGTAGCGGCGCCCGCAGCGTGGACCAACCGCTGCCCTTCGACGAGCTCAACCGCGAGTTCTCGTTCAAGTTCTCGTACGGCAGCCAGGACCCGCGCGTCTTCGACGAGGCCGAGGTCTTCGAACTCGTCCCGTCCGCGAGCACGGGCACCAAGTACCTCAACGACAGCAGCGTAAGCTGCGTCCAAGGCCAGAGCTTCGACGCATCGTGGACGTGTCAGCCTAACAAGGTGAGTCACCGCGTGTGCGGCCACGCGGGCGTCTTCTCCTTCACGTCGCCGATCTACGCCGTGCCCGAGACGGCGCAGAACATCACGCTCACGGTGCAGCGCAGCGGCGGTGGCCTGGGCGCCGCGTCGGTCATGTACGACGTGCAGCACGCCACCACAAACGGAACGGACGTGTCGGCCACGGCGTTCTACACGAGCTCGCAGACGCTCCAGTTCGCCGACGGCGTCGTCAACATGTCGTTCCTGCTGACCATCCACGATGACCACGTCGTGGAAGCCAACGAGACCTTCCGCGTGCTGCTGCGCTCGCCGAGCGACGGCAGCTTCCTGGGCAACCAGCGGCAGGCCAACGTCACGATCATCGACAATGACCTCTCACTGACCGACGCCTCGCTCACATATTTTGTCCCTTTCAGCGGGACGGTCCTCGAGAAGGCAGGTAACGCCGGCGACACGCTCACGTTCCAGGTCCAGGCCGTGCTCGGCGACGGCTCAACCCGGAAGATCGGCGGCGACCTGCTGCTGATGGAGTCGTTTGTCGCTGATGAGGCACCGACGACGACTGCTGTCGAGTCGCTGTACCGGCCAAAGCTGACGGGCCAGCTCACAGACCACGCGAACGGCACGTACACGGTCACGTGGCAGCGCAAGCACGCTGGCAACTACACCGTCGCGGTGTACTTGCTGTACCCCAATGGCCTCCAGGGTGACTACTACGCGGACGCGTGGCTCAGCGGCACACCCGTGGTCTCGCGGATCGACCGGAAACTCAACTTCACGTGGAACCGCGGGCCGCTGTTCCCCGGCGCGAGCGACTACGTCGGCGTGCGGTGGAGCGGCCGCCTCAAGCCCAAAGTCACGGGCGACACGACGCTCTACGTGGACTGCGACGACCACGTGCGACTCTGGCTCGGCGACGTGCTACTGATCGACCGCTGGAGCCTCGAAAGCGACGGCGGCGTCCAGGCCCAGGCCGCGGCCTCCTTGGACAGCACTGTGTACTACGCGATCCAGATCGAATACCGAGAGCTGGCCGACGACGCGCGCATCTCGCTCAGCTGGAGCGCGACGGGCCTGCCGAAAGAGATCGTGCCGGCGTCGAGCCTGTACACGGCGCAGCACATCCGCGCGAGCCCAGTCGCCAATGTCACCATTGCGCCGGCGCTCACGAGCAGCGCGGCAACCAGTTACCTCCAGGGCACGTTCGCGACGACGGTGGCGACGCCGCTCGCGCTGCAGCTCTTCCCCGTGGATGCGTACGGCAACGCCCGCAAAGCGTTCGACCCAAAGGTGGACGTGTACCGAGCGACGCTCAGCCTCACGACGGACCTCAGCCTCGGCGGCGTCGGCAGCAAGACCGTCGACTGCGACGTCGCGTGGCGGCGCGAGCGCGCGGCGTTTGCCGTGGCGTGCGTCCCGTTCTTTAGCGGCACGCACGCCCTCAATGTGTATCTCAACGGCGCGCTCATCACGGGCAGCCCGTTCGCCGTGGCCGTGCAGCCCAACAGGATGCACCCGACGCGGTCCGTACTGTCGGGCGTCGGTCTCGCCTCGAGCCGCATCGCCGGCACGGCAACGACTGTCGCGCTCGAGACGAGAGACCTGAACGCCAATCGCATCTACAGCAGCAGCGGTGCCGCTGTGGGTCTCGTGCTGCGTGCGATCCACACGACGAGAAGCGGCGCGGTCGACCTGGGCACGACCACGGACAATGGCGATGGCACGTACACGTTCACGTACACGCCGCGGTTCATCGGCACGTACCTCGTCCACATCACGCAGAACGGCGCGCCCATCCACAACTCGCCGTACACTGTGGCGGTCGTGCCCAACGTCGCCGTAGGCCCCACGAGCGTCGCGACGGGCGCGGGGCTGAGTGCCGCGACAACGAACGTGCAGTCGTCCTTCCAGATCCAGTCGCGCGACGCCAACAGCAACAACCTCGTGGCCAGCGGCGCCGTCTACCAAGCCGTGCTCGAGCACGCCAAGGGCAACGTCACGGGCGCCTGCACGGATTTGCTCAACAGCCAGTACTCGTGCACGTACACGCCCAAGTACGTCGGCCCGTCGAGGCTCCACATCGGGCTGCTGCGCAGCGGCGCGTTCTCGCCGATCACCGGCTCGCCGCTCGCGTTCGCGACGGTGGCGGGCCCCGCGCTCGGCTCGCTGTGCTTCGCGACGGGCACGGCGCTCGTCTCGTCGATCGCCGGGCAGACGGCCACCTTCACCGTGACGATCCACGACTACTTTGACAACGCCAAGCTCAACGCCGGCTTGGAGACCGTGAGCGTCGCGTTCATCGGGCCGGCGCCGTCCGTGCTGGCGGTGCCCGTGGCGAGCACAGGTCTCCAGGTTGCGTACAACGGCGACGGCACGTACCGCGTGGCGTACACGCTGCAGACCAAGGGCGCTTACCAGATCCAGGTCGGCGTCGACGGCGTGCCCATCCACGCGAGCCCGTTCGCGATGTACACGTACCCGGCGGCGGCGGCCTTCGCGACCACGACGATCGACTTGCTCACGCCAGTGGCGACACCCGTCGTGTACTACGCTGGGGCGAAAGTCACGACGCGGATCACGAGCCGCGACGCGTTCGGCAATGTGCTCGAGTCGGGCGGCTCGCGGTTCGAATTCAATGCTTCGTTTGCGAACGCGTCGCTCGTGGACGCTGCGAGTCTCGTGGACGAGCTGAACGGCAGCTACGTGTTCCAGTTCACGCCCACGGTCACGATGCGGTACGAGCTGTCGCAGCGCATCTTGTACCCGGGCGGACTCAACGCGACGTTCTACGGGAGCCCCGACCTCGTCCGCCCGGCCAAGCTGCAGCGCGTGGACGCGGCGATCGATTTCGACTTTGGGCTCGCAGCGCCGCTCCACACGGACGACGAGGAGACCTTCAGCGTCCAGTGGGCCGGGTACCTACTCCCCAAGTACAGCGAGATCTACACGCTCCACGCGACCGTGCGCGGCGGCATGCACATGGCGATCCAGCAACGCCGCCTCTGCGCGAGCCTTTGGCCGAACGCGATCAACGCGAAAGCCGCGGAGCAGCTCGCGCTGGCGGCGAACCGGCTCGTCCCCATCGAGGTCAACTTCTCCAAGCCGCACCTGCTGCGCAACGCCAGCGTCCGCCTCGAGTGGGAGAGCCTGTCGCAGCCGCGCGAGGTGATCGCGTCGGACCGTTTCTTCACGGGTAGGACGTTCGTCAACAACGTGCCGCCGCTCGCTGTGGTGCCCGACGTCGCCGATAGTCCGTCGTTCACGGCCGACTTCCCCGCGGGCAGCGTCGCCGAGCCGAGCGTTGTCACGGCGACAGCGGGCGACGTGTTCACGTTTCTCGTGACCGCACGCGACCGCTTCGGCAACAAGCGGCTCACCGGCGGCGACCGCATCACGCTCTTGTTCCCGCAGCTGCCCGACGACATCGCCATCGTGCCGAGCGTCGTGGACAACGGCGACGCGACGTACGCGGTGTCGTTCACGCCCAAGCTGCGCGGCGACTTCTCCATGGTCGTCGCGGCGACGCGCGTGAGCGACGACATCCACGCCGGCACGGGCACCGAATCTCTGCTCGAGCGGCTGCGGCCCTTCCTGATCCGCCAGAGCCCGTTCACGCTGCGCGTGCGCACCAACAGGCCGCTCGCGGCGACGTCGACACTCGTCGGGGACGGTGCGTCACGCGCTGTTGCCGGCGTGGAGGCGTCGTTCGTGGTCGAGCTGCGCGACGTCTTCTCCAACCGCGTCGACCAGCAGCTCATCCCCGCCGGCCAGATCGTCGTGCGGCTACGCCAGCTTGCAGACCCGACAGTCGCTTACGACGCCTCCTTCGGAGACGCAGTGGACGGACGCCTAGCCGTCCACTACACGGTCGTCGTGGCCGGCACGTACGAGGTGCTGCTCGCCGTGCTCGATGGCGTGCTCGTCCAGAAGCTCGCGGCGCTGCGCGTCTCGTCCAACCTCGCGTCCGCGCTCACGTCCTCTGGCGCGGGCAGCGGGCTCGGCCCGCAGGTCGCCGCCAACACGCTGCTCTCGTACCAGATCACGCTGCGCGACGCGTTCCAGAACGCGCTGGACGCCGGCGGCGACGACCTCGCGGTCGTCGTGCGTGGGCCCGCGACCGTGTACGGCGACGTCGTCGACCTCCAGACGGGCCAGTACCTCGTCACGTACGCGCTGCAGCTCGCCGGCGAGTACGAGATCCAGAGCGTTCTCACTAACCACGGGCGCGGGCTCGTGGGCACGTATTTCGAGTCGACGCAGTTTGCGCGCGTGGGCGTCGGCGCACAGTGGGTGGACGCCGCGCTCGACTTTGACTGGGCCGCCAACGAGACCATGCGCAACTACCCGCGCGTCCAGTGGCGCGGCTTCCTCAAGCCTCTGTACACAGAGACGTACACGCTGTCGTTGGCCGTGTTCCCTGCCGGCGCCGTGTACATCGACGCGACGCCGGTCATCGACGGGATCAATGCGCCGTTGCCGACGCCGGACGGCGTGGCGGTTTTAGAAGGAACGGTGGATCTGGTCGCCGGGCGGCTCCACCGAATCGTGGTCGAGTACCGCAGTCCGTCGCAGCGCGAGGTGCGCGGCGCGCTGCGGCTTCAGTGGCGCAGCGCGCGGCAGCCGCAGCAGCTCATTCCGGCGGCGGCGCTGCGGCCGGACGGCCAGGAGCTGCCACGCCGCTTCAAGGTGACGGCGGTATAACCTGTAACCGCAATGCATCCGTTAAGAACAATGCCTCGATGTTGGTTATGGGGTTATGGGGGGCGGCCATTCGCCGAAATGGAGAGACGCAGCCGCAGCCCCGCGCGGTGGCCGCGCGACGGCGGCGTCCAGCGTAGCCGCAGCCGCGGACGCACGAGCGATCCAAGAGGCAGACGCGCGAGCGGCAGCCCTCGGCGGAGGCGTAGTCGCAGTCGCAGCGTCGACGCCCACGAGCGAGCGCAACGCCCGCAGCGCGGCGGCGGCAGCAGGCGAGCGGTGTGGTATGCCGAGGCGTACGACCCGATCCAGGCGGGCAGCATCGACGGAACGGACACGGCGCCACACGACAGAGCGCTCGCACGTGCAGTGAACGCGGCGTTCGACGCGTCGCGCGACCCGCAGATCCAGGGCGATCCGTACGCGACGCTGTTCGTGGGGCGGCTCAGCTTCGCGACGACCGAGGAGACGCTGCGCAGCGTGTTCAGCACGTACGGACGCATCACGCGGATCCGATTGGTGCGAGACGTGGTCACGCGAGCGTCCAAGGGCTACGCGTTCGTCGAGTTTGAGCACGAGAGGGCGTTTCGCGCGGCGTACGAGGCGGCGCACCGCAGCGAGATCGACGGGCGCGCGATCCTCGTCGACTATGAGCGCAGCCGCGTGATGCGAGGGTGGAAGCCGCGGCGGCTCGGGGGCGGGCTCGGTGGAAAGAAGGAGTCGGGTCAGCTGCGGTTCGGAGGGCGGGACCATCCGTTCCGACCTCCCCACTCGGTGCAGTGAGACGACAGGACGACGCCGCGTTCGTGATGCGGCTCGCTCTGGCGGTTCTCTGTGTGGTCTCGCAAGCGGCAGAGGCCTCCCCGTTGCGCCGCAATGGCCTCGGCATCTTCGATCCTCAGCGGTCGCCGCCGCTCGATGGGGACGCGGCAGCGGCCATTCCTCCA